>JAYMFT010005560.1:0-51072 GCA_038088735.1 Panulirus argus | reverse complement strand
TGTGTGTGCGTGTGTGTGTGTGTGTGTGTGTGTGTGTGTGTGTGTGTGTGTGTGTGTGTGTGTGTGTGTGTGTGTGGTTGGTTGACTACGTGCCTGCCTGTGTGTATACCTGTATTAACTCTATGATTTTGTACATTATATGAATTTCCGAGTATGAATACTGTAAACATACCTTTGAAAGCATGTACGAGTTCTACAGATAACAACTTCATTAATGTCTGTGTGACGATACGTGCGTGTGTGTGTGTGTACATATCTCCTAAAGTGCATCTGTCTCCCCTAGACACATTCAAAATGTTTGTGAATGAGTGTTGGGTGTACCAGCGGGCGGGTGTCGTGGAACCCAGGGACACCTGAACTGTATACCACAAGGAGAGACTCAGGAACATTCCCGGTACCCCAGCCGAAAAAAGCAGTTAGTCTTGAGTGAGCGGTTGGGGGTAAAGTCGTCACCAGCAGGATCAAGAAGTCCTTCAGTGCCGGCTGGGCATCCACTTAAAACACCACCTGTGGCCATATTCTAGAAAAATAAACATAAAAAACACTCGAGCGATACACTCGAGGCGCAAAAGGAATGTAAGAGAAAAAAAGAGAGAGAAAAAAAGAAGGCGAGGCCTCACGTCCGATGAATACTGAGTGGGTAAGTTAATTACTGAGGTCGTGGTTGGCTAATTGGTCATTCCTGAGTTATACAGCTGATGGTGATGTTCCGTCTAGGTGTAAGAAGAAGAGAGTTGGGTACACTGCCGGGGGCAAGGCTATATAAATCCCCGCCTGTTGGCAATAACGCGGACGTGGTGGGGGGTGTTCCTCCTCCCCCGCCTCGCCCCCCGTCCCCACCCAGCTGCCCTGGGGAGGGTGGGTAGTGGACACTAGTGGCGCAGGAGGTGTGGGTAGGGGTGGGGGGGGTGGAGTGTTCCTAGTCCCAGGTGGGTGGCGGGGATGATGACGCTGTGGGTCGTGTCATAGTCATGGATGGCAGGCAACGGGTGCGAGGGGCCCCCACGTAGTACAGCACCTGGTTGAGCAACCCACTGGCCACACACCTCACCTCCCTGTACCTGCCCTGGACAGGGACCCTTGATTAAAACATCACGCCTTACCAGGCACCACACCTGGCCTACACCGAACCTCGATAAGCATCAAATATGAATATGCACCGCAACGAGCCACACACCGCACTTGCTATCAAACCCCCACTTGCCCATACGCCATACCCACAAACGCACCACACCTCTCCTAACCGTACACAATACTCTGCCACTCTCTACAACTGGCAACACATCACAACTTGACCAAGCCTCACACCTGGCCAAGCACCACACCTGTCCACGTTCCATACTTAGCCACATACCATACCTATCCACGTTCCCCTCCTGGCACGCTCTACACCTGACCACACTTCACATCTGACCATGTCCAATACCTGACCACGCTCCGATCCTGGCCATGCCCCATACACGGGTATGCATCACACCTAGCCATGCGCTACAACTGGCCAACTAATGCGTCTGACCTCACAACATCTGGACAAAAGCTTTCGCGCTCTTCGTAAGAAATGCCTATCTAGCTCAGCAGAGATTCAGGGTAATCATTCATAGCTGGGTCACATGGAGGAAACTTTCGCTCGTCCGATGAAGATGGACGATGAAACTGTGTATTTAAGTAATGAATTTCTACTATCATACTTCTTCAACTTTTGCATGCTGCTCACATGGGCCTGAAATACGTCAGGAACCTTGCCACTTCCACGCCCAGATGTCTACAGATGGTGTTCAAGGCCAAAGGTGACATGATAAGGTAATAACGTGTGTGATATCGCCTTTGAAAATATATTGTGGTGGACTAGGTTTTTTGCGGACACTACCATTCTGGCCCACGGAAACCCATCTATGGAGCTCCCGCAGCGCTCAAGAAGCTGACCACGGCCACCTTGCGGGACTTCAGGTCAAGCGCGGTGGTGTGTGTTTGTCTGTGTGAGTGCAGGATGGCTAAGGGACAGCTAAGGAGTAAATGCTGTCTTCATAATGAGCATGACATGTCCCGTGATATGCTAAATCTGTGTTTGTATCGTTGTGTAGCGTTCTCTCTGTGTGTGGGTGTGTGTGTGTGTTTTACCGGCCTCTACCTGCACGAGGTACCACTGCAAGCGAAATGACACCATAGGCAAGGTTGTAGCATCGGAGAAATATCAAATCAAAGAACTACTCACTTTAGAGGAGCCCATCCTTTCCCTGCTACGCGTTGTAGCAGTATATATATATATATATATATATATATATATATATATATATATATATATATATATATATATATATTCTTGTTCTTGAAAGAGTACAAATGTCAAAAAAGACGACGCAGCAGCGAACAGAGTTCTATACGGGTAAATTGGTTCCGCAGTAAACAAAAGATAACTCCAAATCATCATCTAAAAGCCCAACACGTACAACATAAAATATGTATCTAAACTTACTGTTTCATACACATTACGATAAAGGTAAAAGTCAAGGTGGATTTAACTAAAATGGTAACAATGAATTTCTTACAATGTGCAGAGTGGATATATCTCCAATTCTTAGTTTTTGCACAATGGGCAGGGCTTTGAAGTAGAAGGAAACTGTAGGGTAAAAACACTCATTATGATCATTTGAGAGAGTAGATAATGCTTCGAAACACTTATGAGCAAATCTAGCATATGGTAAACGAACAGGAGAGACGCCTACAGCGTCCCGACGTCATTTTCTGATGTCCATAGGCTACGTGCGAGGACTTACGAAAAGGGACCGTCCCACAAACGGATGACAAAATACATACACTTGTCGCTTGTTCGGATTCTGTAGAGCTTTATTTGGTTGAAAGTCGATATACAAATTGAATAAAGTTGTAATAAAAGAAAACTTTACTGGAGTCAAAAAAAATACAAATTTTCCTTTAACTGTTTATGCATTCCAGTGAATACCGCTATGCGTCGTAACGTTTCAATCCGGCTGAATGTCAGTTTTACAAGGATGTTGGGTGTGTTCAGATGTCTACATAAATTTAAGGCTCGAATTCTAGTATCGCCAAAGACATCTTGACTCAGTTTACCTTTCATGACAAGAAATCACGGACGGCGCTTTTAAAACGCATTACATGCTTAGATAACAATGAAATTTCACTAATTACAGAACCCACATGACATATGAAGTATCAAAATAGGCAAGTTACCCTTTATGTTTTTAAAATTATTATTGTACGTCGCTTATCATCTAATCCAATATTCTCCCTACCCCATGTTTAGATAACGACGAAATTTCACGCACAGAACCCACAAGATATATGAACGTTAAAAAAGGAAAATCCCACTCTATGAAATCACACTCTATAGTGGCAACAACGATTCCACATGAGTAGAACAAATCATAATCCTAAAACACGGCCGTCCGTCTTGTTAAATACTACCTATTAACGATTTACTTAATGTCAAAAGATCTGTTTTAAGAGTGAAAATGGAAAATCTCACACTTTTAAATCACGCTTTACAATAGCAACAATGATTATATACCAGTAGAACACAGATCATAAGCGTGAGCGGATGCATGACTTTACAAATAATGAATAAAAAACACAGTCACCTCAAAATTTCAGTTAATGAATATCTATACTTACGGTAGTATGGCTGAGTGGAGCAGATGTGTGGTCGTGGTGCTAGTGGTGGACGGATGATTGTTGAAAAACATAGATATCTGTTATTTCAGTTCAATCAAGAATTCTACATTGTCTGATATTTCATCCCTAGTGTTTCTTTTACTTTTTAAAGTTTCCTGCTCGAAGTATTTCGGCTGACCCCATGGCACACTTGACCACGGTTCTTTTAATATTTTTTTCCACTTCTTCAACAAGTACAAGTGGTTGATTCACTTAACCTAAACAGCTGAGCTGGAGCACTGTCCTACTGTCCTCCCTAAGTTTTATCTATACGATAAATAAATAAAATATCTTGGGTCCAACATCAACGCACAATTTTATTCATCACTTTCACTAGATTGTGAGCGTCTTTTTCACCTATAAATTTACACGTTATTCTTTCGCTCAATTTTATACTTCAGCGTTTTTCCTGGTGCTGGTGGCGAAAGCTTTGCCTTCTATATAAACCAGCCACAACAACAACAAACACCAGAGTTTCTAAAGTTACCGATCCAAGATATATAGAATAAAGTAACTAAACTTGATTTATGTAGAAGAAATTATAATATATATAAATGCAAATAAATTCTGTCATTTAAGACTTTATCAGTGTTACATTACATCAATATGAAAGTAAAATGTATAATGACGGTAGTTCGGTCGTTGACGTTCAGAGCAGCGTAGTCTGGAACGGCAGTGGCTGGCTTTCGACCTTTATTTAGTCAGCATACGTACAGATATAGAGAAAACTAAACCAAAGTGAACCATATCAGTTTAAGCCGTTAATCACTTTTAACATTCTACAGAATTTGTCAGTGAAATGTTACGTTGATTTTACGCACATGCGAATTCTAAGAAAGATTTACACGTAGACCGCATGAGATGTCAATTATCATGTCAAACGAGACATCGTGATTAAGGCCATTAAGCTCCCTCTTCAATGACTATGGAACGCCACTCAACAAGGTTCCAAGATCTTAGGAATAAAGGCCATTGAACTAGCTTTTCACAATTCGGTGAAAATATCTGGTATCTGTCGCCTGTCCACTTTACGTTTAATTTGTTGCTTTGCCTTTTTTATTTTGGAGGCTCCTGTCACAGACAGAATTCCACATCATGGTCAGGCCTTAATTAGAATATAAAGAGGTTAAACGAAAGTGAAGAATCCCTTTTGCACGCCGATACGATCTATGAGTATGACGATACGACTTCGGAGTTGGACGGTACGACCCTTGAGTGGGACGGTACCACCCTTGAATCGGACGGTACGATCCATAACAGACTGGCCTTTGATCTTAACCCTTAAGGACCATCATACCTAAGAAGATGATATCATCGTGCTACGTGTAATACCGTCGTGTTCATCTTTTTCCAAACTTGTGTAGTGAAGTCATACTCTTTTTGAGTTGATCCTTAAACATAACTCCAAACTGAACGATCTTGTTTATCTCTTGAGCACTCGTGACCTATTTTTGTTCTAGTGAGTGTCACTGCTTCATCTTGGCAACACTGATAAATCTATCTACTGTATCTTTCTGAAACCCGTTTCCTTCGGGAACTTCCTCATGGGAGTGGCCACGGCAAAATTTTCTCCCTAACTGGGAAGCCCTAGTGCCGCTTCTTAGCCTTTGGTGCCTTACCTTTAACAGATCACTGGCAGAGGGCAACTCTAGCTCAGTGTTTTCAGAGGCTCCCACTTGATGTTCCACCGATTACTACTGATAAATATTGATTCGTGTAATGTACAAGCAAGACTAGAAAAAAAAAGTCATTGTCTTACTAGTAATTGGGTAAAAAGAAATTCCAGTTATAATAGTTTTATTATTATACAATAATTAGATAATCCTAGAGCAAGACGTGAGATCACAGATGAAGTTTATATATATATATATATATATATATATATATATATATATATATATATATATATATATATATTTGTCTTTAGAATTGTTTCTAGAAAAGTTAGGACACTAACACAAAACTCAACACTTTTCATAAAGGTTGTGTCTGTTGTCTTAGCATCTGATATACATATACACTTTGAATTTCGTCTTTACAAGACGTGCATTAAAAATGATAATATACATCTGCGTAACATAGTATTATCTATTTTTTTTTATAAGGCTTACCATTTCATGACCAAATTATTTGCTTTTATTAATCCATGGGTGGACTACCTTTGTCTCGTTTCCCATTTCCTCTTACGATGAACTAAATTGTCCATACCCGGTATTGGTAACGGTGGGTGAGATATCCAGTGCGCACAGTTGTCCAATATCTGCAGAGATTAGATATCAAGTGAATAAGCTGTCGGGTAGGGCAGCTGTGAACCTTTTGAACTGTGGTTCTTAGCCTTTGTGGAGCTGTGCCCGCCTATAGTCAGCCTTGACTCCATGGTGCCGACCTGATACCTAATGAGCAAAATTTTCAACAGTTCCAGTTTCACAGCTTCTATTGCCTTTCTAGATTGGATTGATAAACAGACACATCAATATCTGTATTTGTGAGGAAATTAATTTTTCTTTTTTATGGAAACGTAACAATAATTGTGAGAAAATTCAATAATTGATTTTACATTCACAACAGAAATCATGTGATGAAATTCAGTATCTTCACTATCTATATAACTTATCAGAAATTACATAATCAAAGGGAGGGTTGGTATTGTTTTCCTTCCACAAGCATTTGAATTCTTGGTACAGTTGAAGGACAAAACTGCATGTCTCTTCCCAACGTTCAGCCTATATCGACTCTGTCTTTGCTGCTAAAAACGTGGAAAAGTATACCTCACAAAGGTATATAGAAGAAAAACGAACAAGCACTCCAGACTCTAGAGACTCCTAGGATTCAGAATCATTATCTTTAAGTTATAGTGATGAATGGCGTAGGCGGAGGCAGGTAGATATTTTGGAATAGTTAAAGAAATCTTTTTGATGCTCGGGTTAACAATGAGATGTCCAATGTTTCCCAACCTTGACCCCTTTCATATCTTGTGAAGAAAAATGTTACATGAGAAGACATGAAACCTATTTGCATGTGGAATCTCCGAGCGTGAAAAATTCAAAAGCCTTCTGTGATGTCTGTAAGAAGGAATGTCTTAAAAACAGACGAGAGTTTAATGTTCAGAAGACGTTCTTCTGGAGCTTTTCTACGTTGCACAGCGAGGCGAAACGGAGAGGGTGTTCGTTGATAAAAGTGTTACTCCCTCCGAAGTACTCCTCTCCTGCTGCTACCGTTGCTCGGTTCTTTATCTGGGTTTTAAGCCCATCGAGTGCCAGGCTCATTGAGGCCATCACCTTTCAGGTAGTAACCACCAGCTGAATGATCTGAAACAAATGAATCTCCTTCCGGTGTACATGGTAATTCTCAGACCATGTTACTTACACTCAGCAGCTGATGCACTGGATAGCTGTTCTTCCCTAGGGCTGATCTCTGCAACAGGTTTATTTTACTCGATATTTATACCCGATAGCAAACCTCAACGACATCTTATTATCTGACAGCTCTTTAAAACAGTTGCTTTAATCATAATTTCTCACACAGCTACTTTAACCGACAGCGAATTAACCCGGCAAATGATCTTGACAGCTGCCCTACCCGACAGCTTATTCACTATCAACTGCATGTTCTCAACCATAATTAAACTGTGATAACAATGCTAGTGTGTATAATTTTTTACCCAACTTTCTTGCATCGCTAACAAGCGTATGTGTAAACTAATGATAATCTTTGGTTACCAGAATAAACTGGTTTCTACAGTTTACTTTTTCACATGCACTTTTTTCCTATCATAAACATATTATATAAAGAACATCTAACACCATTTCACTCTGTCCAGTTTCCGTAACTTCACTTACGAATACGTTCCACTGCAAAAGCATAGACGGCAGAAGAATAATGCCTTAATAACTGTCATTTTATACACTGCACATGTGAAACCGACTTTCAACCGAAGGTACCCTAGTTTTGTTTCTTGTACAGGGCTACGTATGAAGTTAAAACAAATGTGCACATGTAAGTAAGGCATATTACATGTGGAAATACAGAAGACTTACACTTCAAGGACACAGATTACATAGAATTCTCGTGTTTCTTCATAATTTCAATACTGTGAAGACTGCCGAAGATTTGGCCACGTCATGAGGCTAAACAGTGCTTCAAAGTACCTCGCACACACAGGTATCTCCTACGCACACTGGTATCCCGTGCACCACGGTACGTCCCACACACAGGTACACGTCTGCTAAGTTAGTACCTCTTACATACAGGTACTCGTGTGCTAGGTTCCTGTCTCACACAGGTACACGTCAACCAAGGTAGTACCTCTTACACCTGAGGTACATTTCTACTAAGGTACCTCTCACACACAGGTTCCCCGTGTGCAGAGGTACCTCCCACACATCTGCACCCCTACCACGACTCGGGCCCGCAAACATGAGTCGGACCAATAATTATCACAACCAATACACACGAACTTCTAAAACACACACACACACACACACATAAATACACCACTGAACCCCTAAACCTATGGAAGTATGTATTCAAACTGCTTAAATATTACGTAGATCTATATAGCATCACCGGTCATCCTGAAAATCCATTATTACGCCTTCTGAATACTCTCAGATTTCTCCTCTGTGCAACAGACACAGAGGCAAATACTGTGTCCGGTACTTACCTCCTAATTCTTTAAGTATCTGTATCAATATTGGTGAAAGGCATATGTGGGTAAAGGTCATAGACCTTCCAATGTTGGAATAAGTCCGATGGGTTTCTTCCCAGCCCAAACAGAAAATACATTATATATGGATTTTCTCTTTCACTTGACAGGATACTTATACAGGAAAAAAATTAGGAACCTCTTGTGAGTGACTGACGAAATATCATGCCAAACACACTATGCTGATCCTACCACAAACCATGCTAACCCTGCTCTACGTTATGCTGACTCAACTGTTACACAGTAAGTTGAATGTGAATGATGGTTATGCTGAGTTTGCTTCACACTATGCTATCTCTACCACTGTTGATTGATACGCAGTATGGAGCCTGACACACACACACCCACACACACACACACATACATGCGCTATGCTGATTATCACTGTTCACTGTCGATCGCTATGCTGATCTATCCTGCTCTCTGATATATTTCTTAAATACTTTGCTATGTCTGTCACGCACTATACTGACTTTTCGTCACAAACTGACTCAACTAGACACTATGCTGACTGTACCTCAGACTATTCTTACATGCAATATGCTGATTTCACCTCACCCTACGTTGATCCTTCTACACACTATGCTGACCCCTGTCATGAACTAGGTTGGTCCACATACACACAATATGCTGACCCTGTCACGCCCTATGATGACCCTCCAAAACACTATGCTGACTCTGCTGCCACAGACGCCCCACCGCGCCACCGCTATGCCGCCGACTCCACGGCAGAGACCTGGCTGGAGCGGTCAGAAGAGGCGATGCCTTGGAGCCTGTTGGACATCATGACCAAAGTGACGGCCCGACGCAAGGTCATGTTCTGCTTTGCCTCCTCCTCCTCGTATTTCTGCAGCATAGGGAAAAAATAGGCAGTGAGGGAAGAGACATGAGCAAACGGGGGGAGAGGGATGGAAGAGCGAGATGACGAGGTCAGTGAGTGAAGAGAGAGAGAGAGAGAGAGGGGGGGGGGGCAGAAGGAGAGAAGGAGGAGGGAGGAATGGAGCGGAAGGAAGAAGTAAACGTCGTGAGGGATATGAGAAGGAACTGAGAGAGAGAGAGAGAGAGAGAGAGAGAGAGAGAGAGATGTGGGCTTATCACGGGTGCAGCCAAGTGACACACAAGCACTACAATATTTTGGGAAACGAATGTTTCCACGTGAACACAGGTGCTGTGAACTGCCCACCTTCACTAACTCATCTACCCAATGTTTACTCTCCACTAGAGTGACTATGGTCTAGGAAACAATCCTGACTGGGAAATCAGTTGCTTCTCTTGCTGGTGTGGATTCCTATCACATCTACTACCAACATCTACTTCTAAGATTTTGCTGTACATTGTGGAAATCAAACAACTTTAGATCAAATATTACGTTTAGAAAGATGAAAACTAATAAAGGGTGTTGGAATGATACTCTACCGTTTCAAAATTACCTTAAAACTAAGAAGAAAACTATCTACAAAAAATGAATAAAATGAATCAATAATGATTTTATTCGTGAGTTTGGATGTGCAGGAGACACCGAGGACCAGGGATCAGCCAGCCTTGTGGGGGACCTTAATGGCCAACACCTCAGGGACACAAGTGAAGCTCGCTTCACCTCCATTACCACCACCACCACACTCTGTTGTGGTGCGGTGTGCTGGTGGAGAGTCGGAGGGCCCTCACCATAGGGAAGGGTTGGACAAACTGCACCATTAGATCTGTCGTCACACTAAATCGACAGATCATGGCATGGTTGCCGCTTGGTTGGGAAGACATTCGTGATGGATGCTGGGAGCCTTATCTTCGGACTCCTTTAGTGCCGTGAGCTTATAACTCACGGGAGCCTCATCTTCAGACTCTTTCAGTGTAGTGAGCATGCGACACATCAGAGTCTTATGTTTCCCCTTTAATGGAGAAATTCTGCACTTTCTCCATAACTACCTTAGGCCATCCTGCCCCCTAGTTCAAGGACCGTTATGACTCAATGAGGAAATAAAAAAAAAATCTCAATTTTCTGCTGTGGGTAGACTGGGCCTTGCTCCGTCGTAAGTCCTGCGACATGAGAGTCGACGTAGCAGATCTTACTACTCTCCCCTCAGGCGTCGCATCTCCCTGGCCCTTCGACCGTCTCTAGTACGACAATAACACACTTACGTCCTCCTCCTACGTCATCAACAGCGTCAACAGAAATTGATTTAGTACCAATTTATTCACGGAAATTCCAGAAATTATAAAAATACAGATTAATTAATCAATTTCTATTTCATTTCCTTCAACTTGTAGATTAATTCTGGATATGTTACGTGTCAGAAAGGAAGGAAATTACATATCAAAGTGGAATTAGAAATGATTGATTTAGAGCAAGATGATATATTACAAACTTTAATAAAAGATTAAGTTGAATGAAGAATACCAGACAATAACCATACACTTTCATAAGAACATAATTACTTAAAATAAAATCTGAATTGACGTATGGAACACATCCCCCTTTCCAGGTAAAGAGAGAAGTTCACGCAAATTTGGAAAAAGAAATGACCCAAAAAAAAAAAGTTATACTAATGGAAGAGGTCTTCAAAATCATCAACAAAGTCAAATACTCACAAACATTCCGCACTCATCCAACATGTCTCTTGCACACGCAGTCCCAGACTGGTCCAACACCTTTGGACACCGTTCACTGACCTGTATCTCATTACTATGCTTTTCTTTGCAGTATATCATGGCTTAAACCAATGCCTACCTTCGTTATCAGGGATAGCAATTCCTAGCGATACTATCGTTACCACAGGAGAGAGAATATGAGTGTATCACCACCACAGAAATATAACGGGAGAGGCACCACTGGAGAAAGAAAACGGGAGCGTCACCGCTAGAGAGAGAAAATGCGACTGTCAACGGTAGCGAAACAGAACAAGTGTGTCACCAATGGAGAAAGAAAATGGAATGTCACCATTGGAGAAAGAAAATGGGAATATCATGGCTCGGGAAAGAAAATGAGAATGTCATCGCTGGAGAGATATCAGTATAACGAACAGATGGTCATCGACACAGCCGCAATAGGATACCTAAATTCATCCATAACTACACCGCTGAACACGGCGGAAGACTGAACTAACCATTAGGGTCCATCAATCAACCCCTATAGCAAGTATCATACGAAAAAGTCTCTAAAATTTACCTTACTGAACGGAAATGTTTGGAAGCACGTCCACTCCCCCTGTAGATTATAAAAAATGTGTCCAGAAGTTGAGAGCTCAATCGGGCTCTCGGATTTTTTCAAGCATTAGCTGATTATTATTTCCTCTTCATTAATGACAAGTATCTAAGGGATTAAGAGAGTCCTACGACTGGTCTTACGTTAGACAATGAGACGTTTACTTAACTCCTCGTAACTGTGGAAGAGTTAAAAACAAAAATGTATGACCCGGCAGACGTGAAGAAACTCCATATGTCTTGCTTGTGTCGTTTGGCTAAAGTGAAAACTGCTCCGCTTTCTCGAGACGTAATTGACAGACTTTCCTCACCGTCTGTATTCAAGAACAGCCTCCTCGTCGACCACACTCTGTACTGATGAGAACAATTATTGACCACAACGATAAAGACACTAATTATCGACAACACTCCACGCTGATGATACCAATCATCGACCACACTCTTTATTGAAGACAACAATTATCGACCACACTTCACGCAGAAGACAACAACAGTCGACCACACTCTATGTTGAAGACCCCAATTATCGACCACAATTAACCCTGAAGACACCAACTGTAGACCACACCCACGCTAAAGACAACATTTGTCGACCACACTTCATGATTTACCACATCCGTTCAGGAATGCTGGCGAGAGCTGCAAACAGTACCAAACAGAAGGCGTAAAACCAGGAATGTCAGAAGCTGTTTAACGAAATGGAACTTTCTCTATTAAATGAAAGGCAACACTATGTTATCAGCTCCATACAGAACAAGGAGAGAGTTTTTTTGCTACGATAAACTGGCTGAAAATAAACGCACAACCACAATGAGAAAGGCGGAGAAAGTATTGTTATTCGTGAACAGGACGGGGAAAAGAATTATCACCTGTAAAGATGGAGTAAAAGAACAACCAACCACAACCAAGGGAAGGGAGGTGAACTCCATTCACCTGCCCGGAGAGAGGGAGAGAGAAGGTGTGGCCATTGGTATGCAAGGAGTAGCGGGGGATGGTATCCTCGAGAACGGTATGGCACAACCAAATACACTCACCCTGAGGAAAAGATTCCTCCAGTAGCAATAAAACAATTAGGTAACAACACTAGTCCTAGCCAAAAAAATAGGAGGAAGAACGATGTTTTTTTTGTAATAGGAGGATAAACAACTGCATATCGACCAGTGTGGGTGTGGAGTGGTCGGGTCGTCTCCCTCACTGAGCCCCTGCTGCACGTCAGGGGAACAAACGAGACGTCTAGACAAAAGCCTCACAGAAACCAGACACGACAGACGCATTCCCTACCTGCTGCTGCACACCCGTACCTAACGATGGCGCACCTAATATAAAGCTACAACACTTACATCTCATCACTGCCAACGCCCTAATCCCTACACGGTAGTCATAACTATTCGCTACCTCGACTCAACGATCAATGTTTACTTTTGCTGACTTATACAACAGCCAAAATAAGTTACAGACCCCTAGAGAACAGCTACAACAGTTAACACAGCCTGTCACTGTCATTAACCTTGACAGCAACAACACGCACTGCTGCTCGACGGTAACAACCACATGCCACTCCCAGACGAAAACCTGAAAGTCCCCACCACCTACCACTGCATCTGACATCAACCACAACCAATCTTACACCCATCCACAACAAGACAAAGTTCCAAGAACCATAATCAGTTAATATTCCGTTAGAGAACCACCACAACCAGTCAGATTCCCCTATATAACAACAACACCCAGCCACACACGAGTAGGAAACACCCACAACCAACCACATTCCACACGAGAACAACCACAACTATCAGGTGGACCATGTGGGTACCAACCTGGGGGTTCCTGGAAGGAAGTTCCTTGAGGTAGTCCCTGATGCCTGGTCTGGTCGGGTCGGCGATGGTGAGGGAGGAGAGGCAGCCGTCCACGGTGCCCAGGACGATGGTGCGTCCGTCCTCACTTGCCGCGATGGCCGTCAGCTCCGCCTGGACTCGGTAGTTGGCGATCATCTTCCCGTCCGTCACTCTACGGACACAAGTCGGTCTTTACGTCACATCGAGATGCGTGAACGTTTGATGGAGTTGCTCGTCTTGAATTCCATGTTTCATGGAGTCGCTTGCCTGGAATTCTATGTATCAAACTATATTTACACCAAGAGCTACTGTCACACCTCCCTAATCGTCCCAGTCAACCGAATAATACTTAAAAGCGGAAATATTTTATCAAAGGTATCACTTTGCAACACCAACACTATTACGAACTTCAGTGAAAGCCAAATATAACTAATTTAAGTCACGCGTCTGAACATCCTAACTGCGAACAGTAGTCCTTCATGTATACATCTGCACATACGTCCACACAAGACCTACCTGAAGACTCTGATGGTCTTGCGGCCGCCGTGGTAATACAGGACGTACTCGTCAGTGCGGGTGAAGAGGCAAATGACGGAGAAAACTCCCTCGGCCACCCTGGGGATGAGCGTCCTGACGGAGGTGCCGTGGCGTAGCTCCAGCAGCTCAAGACCACCCCGGGCGGGGGCGTACAGCCCGAACCTCCCGTCCTTAGACACCTGCAGCGACACCAGCAGTAGCATGAGGGACTAGAAGTGCACGTGACGACAGCGACACACTGATGCTTGATATTATACGGCCAATACACAGACGTGGACGAACGCACAGTGCGAAATCTAAAGCTACTGATCTACAGGTAACAAATGTGTCTGTATATCACGCTTAAAAAAAAAAAGTGCCAGGTTATAAAAAATGTACACATGCAGGGGATCCCCGAGGCAGAGATACGAAAGATGAAAGAGAAAGACAGTATTCGCACCTATGGGAACGATGTATAGATGAAAGGTACTGAAATAATGAAAGGAACGTTTGGTTTCAAAGAGATGGACTGAATTATGTTACTAAAACCAAGAAAACAAGGGTAGAATAAAGAAAGAATCGAACTTCATAACAAATACGAAAGGGAATAAAGCGTTAGATTTTAACAAGGAGGACTAATAAGAACGTCTTGAATCGTTAGAGCAAATAGTCAATATGAGAAAGGACATAGGTTATGTATATGGCGGACAACGCGGAAGCAGGACGGCTTAGAACGGTGTGGTAAAAAGGGAGAGCCAGGTTTGTGGCAACATTACTGTCAATTTCAAGACTTGAAGATTTTTAAGAAAGTAATGTATTACTGACAGGCACGATACATCAAGAAATGAAAATGTGGTACAAGAAAATATTTAAATGTCCTCTTCCACTCTACAGGAAAAAGCTTTGTGATGACTAGAGAACAAAAATTTACAAAATAATAGCTTCCTTGTCATAGAATGCCTTACAAAATCATATACTTGACCTGTACTTTAATATCATATTTTCTACTTCTGGTAAAATTCTAAAACTTCCTGACATGTATGAGGAAAAAGGGGATAGCGGGCCGCCTGTAAAGACGAAATCCCTTGCCGGGACAGGAAGGCATAACAGACCTTGCCGCCCCACTTGGGGATAGAGCGCACAAACTTCTTGGTGCGGATGTCGACGATGTTGCCCTTCTCCTGGTCGATGAGGGCCACCTGGGATGGCTTGTTGGGAAGCGGCACGATCAGGTGAAAGTCCTTGTAGCTCGAGTACTTCAGCGGCATCTTATGCACCAGCGTCCCCGTCTTGGCGTGGTAAATCAACAGCACGTCCTTCAAATTTACGAATACAGATAATCTATGTCACTGCTAAAATCATTCTGTTTTGAGTTGCGACAGATTGCTGCTTACGTTTTCTGACACTCAACTTTTTGAAGCTTTGGCTTAAATATTTCAGTAACTGATGAGTATAATGATGATGAAAACATTATATCAAAATGACAACCATTCTTATACAGTTGATAAGAGTGAAAAGTCATCTTTGGGGGTTATATCCTTGTCAGTGGATGAAAGAAAAAGAAAAATTTGGTTGAGGAACTTCTCACTCCAAAGGAGAAGTCCATCCTTTTCCCTGCTACTGACTGCAGAGCAGCCGTGAAGATGCAGGAGCCCCGTAAAAGCGATCTTGGGCTTATATGATTAAAAACATATTATACACATGTACTAAAATATAATGTCACGTTGATAGACAAATATAAAACCTGCACTGATATAAAAGAAGACATCTGGGACCTGTATATTTCATTCCAAACATTAGGTTTCTCCTCAGAAGACCTGCATGAAATCTAATATCAACATAAGTAGTCGTGTGACCTGATCGGATGTTGCTTACCTTCCTCTGACGATGGCAAAATTTCTCTTTTTGACGCTAAATTTTATGCCAGACTCTTTGAGAGGGTCTAGTATAAAAAGAAAAAAAATGTACAAAATTGCAGAAGTCCAAAATTTCTTCTTTTATATCTCGTGTGGGCTTTAGATTCATTGATTAATGCAACTATAAACTCCCAAGCTCTCCTTCTTATGGGAATCCTGCACGTTCGAGGCTGCGTTCCGAGAATCAGCAGGGAAATGATGGACTCCCCTGCAGCGAAGAAGTCCCTCGATAAGACTACTAAATGGATGATGTAGATAAATCGTCCCTACCAACATAACTCCCTACCACCCGTTCCTGCCTCTGATTCTATCCAGCCGTCTGACTTCCAGTGACATCTTCCCACCCACCTTGAGACCATCCAGGGAAGGTATGACAAGGAACAGGCCGTCTGCCGTGACAGCCATCTGCTTGAAGGAACGAATCGGGTAATCCAGCTCGTAGACCGTCGCGCCATCGGGTATGGAGCGAGTAACCAGGTAACAAGACAACTCGCCTGTTTCCAGGGACACCTGAGGAGGAAGAGGTTAAGGTTTATTGCGGACACCTGTCGGTAACTGAGGAATGGGATGGGGTAGACAAAACTGGAGCTGTGGAGGGTTTGTGGGCACCTGTGATGGAAGAGTTGCAGGTGTAACATCTGGGGAAGCAGAGGGGGAAAAGTTCCTTCTGTGTAGACACCAAGATAAGTCCTTAGCAAAAGAATTTTCCATATGAAAGATTCATAATTGGACCTCCAAGAGTAAATGTGAAGAGACTGTTTCTGAATGGCACCCGAAGGAAAAAAAGGTGACCGAATGTTTCTAGTGGCGACCAGGCAGATCGTTTTACGTTAACCTCCGAGCGTGTAGTGGTTCATGACTCACCTTAGACACCGTGACACACTTGCTGTCGTCGTCAAGGAGCAGCAGCTGCTGGACGTTCTTCTGCTCCGCCTTGAAGACCACCGCCTCCGCCCGCACGTTCCAGATCAACACGTTGCCTGACTCCGTCGACACGATATATCTGGGAAAAGAACGGGAAGATGAGAGACCATCAGGGGTTCCGTTTGAAGTTCAAAACACAAGAGTAGAGGTAAAGAAAATAGGCATAGAAGGAAGCGAACGAGAAGGAAAAAGATGAGAAAATCAGAGGAAATGTGGGCGAACGGTAACAGATGTAGAAAAATTTTGAGCAGACAGAGGGAAAGAAAGTGCTTGGATAGGAATGGAAGTTAAAGAACATTACTAGAGTAGAGGGTAGATGATCAGAGATGAGGGAGCATGAAGGAAAGTGAGATGTTTAGACAGCTTGTGGACGAATATGATAAATGATGGAAAAAGAAGGGTGAGGAAACATCAAAGGAATTCACTGAAAGTGACTGGAACTCATGAAACGTAGAGAAATTATTAAAGGTGATGAGAGGATACAAAGACAGTCTAGTAAACACAAAATAAAGAAGAGTTAGGAGAGGTAAAGACAATGAAATGGGAAACCCTATCGTCAGGTGAATGAATATAAAAAGAAGCAATAATCATTTGAAGGTACATCAGAGATGTTACAGTACATTATAAGATGAAACTTTGATACCTGGAGAGTTGAGGAACACCAGTGACTGAATAAGTATTAGTATCTATTCCATTTATCACCCACAACACAGCAGCAGGAGGCTGGGAGAAACCTACCTGCTGTTGTTGGTGATGCCGGCGTGCGTGACGATGGCCCCGAGAGGCGAGTCAGCCAACTTGCTCACCAGCTTGCCCAGCCTCAGGTTCCAGATGCCCACGCAGTTCCTGGTGACCGTCACAGCCAGGGGGTGGTTGGGGGCCAGGCTGTCAACAAGAGTCTACTGTTACTTGAAGACTCACATGACCTGGATGCATCAATGCCCGAAGCTCAGCCTCACAACTACCATTAAAGACACGAGGATCATATCAAGAAATTCACATTCTTATCGTTTTCTTATAATCAGCAGAAGCCTGATGAAGACTTAAAATACACATGAAGTTGGCCATGTTATTGTATGCCAAAGGTTTTATTGCTCTAAAAACTCACTGTACTATACACATACTATACACATACATACTTAGACTAGTGCGTGTGTGTTTGTGTGTGTGTACAAACACTGGAGTAAAGATATGGCACATATATACAAGAAGGGGCAACAAGATTGTAAAGCTCCCTCCCTGTTACACGCAAATAGTAATTACACACACACACACACACTTAGGCTGGTGTGTGAGCATGGGTATGTATACAAACATTGGAGTAAAGACATGGTACATATATATACAAGATTAAGAGACGGACAACATGAGTGTAAATCTCTCTCCCCAAAGCACAAAAAGTAATCAAGCAAACACACACGAGTTTAAGAACTCTCATCCCGTAGAGTACAAATAGGTAATTACACGCACACAGACACAAAGACACATTAGGAAGAAGCTGTGAAACTACGAAAAGAACATTGTGGACAAAGGCAGGAGGTAATCCAAAAAAGATTTCCATTTAAATTAATGAGTAAACTATTGGTAAAAAGCTGCTAATCAGACTAAGGGACTTAGAGGAAAGAATTGTATACAAAAATTGCACAGAACTATGGGCCAGTCTCTCTTTCGAGCGTGGTATCGAAATACGGGAAAAAAAATCACGAGAGGAAATGGATGAGTGTTTGCGAAGAAGAAATTTTCTATGAGAGCCAATGCACTTTAAGGGAAAGGAGGCCATGGATGCCAAATCTCTTAACACCTCTATGAGAGAGTGAACTCCGTCCTACACAAAAGAGGTTTGGGTACGGAGTCCCTAGATTGCCAAAAATCGTTGTACATTTCTCTACTTAAGAGGATGATAAAGAAGCATGATCTTCAAGCAAGAGTAAATGGGAGACTCCCTCGATGGATAGAATATTACCTTAATGGGATGGTACAAAAGAAGCAAATCAGAGAGGTCTTCTCGAAATGGGTTTGGTTCACATGTGGAGTGCTGCAGGGTTATGTTCTGGAACCAATGCTTCTCTTGATCTATGTAAATATCTTGCCATGAGGACCTGAATAGATTTGGGGATGATGCCAAGGCCATGAGGAAAATAAAGAATGACAGGGATGAGAAAATCAAATCCGAGTAAAAACAACGTAACAAAAATGGGAAACAGTGAAAAAAAATAGTTCCACTGCAAGTACTGTCCAGCAGGAGATAAGTTGCAGAAATGTGTGTATGGAAACAACTTGGGAGTCGACACTACACCTAATCTCAAACCAGAACTTCAACTTAAGACAACTGTAAAGTAGACCAGGAGTAGTGCGGCTCATACGGGAACTACTGTGTATATATGGTCGCTAATGTGAGGCTCACCCTGCCTGATATAGACGTCAGGGCGAGTTTTACCATTTCCAATGGTTATATCGGGCTGGGAGCACTGAGCTGCCTATGAAGAAAGGGAAGTTTGGCCCTAGGTATCAGCATCTAGGATTTGTGTGTTTGATATGAAAATCCCCGATGGTATACGCTGGGTCAGGTATCCTTAAAATCTTATAGCCCTACCTCCACTGCTCCTTCCATCCCAGCTCCCCAACGCTCGCCGTCTCTCCCAACCTCCCTCATCCACCGCCTTCCCTCACCAGCTCCCCGAACCCCTCACCTGATGTCGTCCACCTGCAGCTCGTGACGGTCGATGACGTGCACCTGCTCGAAGATGTTGTTGATGTTCCAGACCTTGACCGTCCTGTCCAGCGACGAGGTGATCACCTGAGGTATGGGTGGACTGATGTCATCCAACACTCCCAAAGGAGGTATAATGGACTAATAATTATTGTTCATGCCTGTATGCCACCATCTCCTCGCGTGTTATATACATCTACCTGGCTGTATGTGTCTGTCTGTGTTAGTCCACTTCTACTCGTGTGGTGAACGTCTGGGTGATAGTTTGTAAACAGTATTGTCTACATGTTCACGTTCATTTAAAGATCTTCAAATAGCAGCGACAAAAAGTAACTGAAGAGCTTTTTTTTCTTATAAATTTTATTTCTATCTAAAAATCTTTTGCGTGTGTGATCGTGAAGGATCAATGATGGTGTGGGGCGTGTCTGTAAGAGACCTATGACAGAGTCTGTTTGTGAGGTGATCCATAGTGGTAAGAAACATGAACGAATAAGGAACTCGAGGTAGTTAGAAATTTGGTGAGAAACTACGATAAAGAGGACGGTGTGTTGTTGAGGAACCTGTTGTAGCGGAGGTGTGCTGGTGACAAACATACGTTAATGTGTGACCTGCGAATGAGAGAAGGTTGAAATATGGGACGATTGTTGGCAAAGAATTCTTAATAGTGAGAGACGTGTGTTTGCAAGTAGAATGTGTGTCTGCAAAGGACCCGTCAAAGAAAGGTACGTATATTAGTAAAAAACCTGTGGATGTGAGGGACGTGTTAAAGAGAAATTTGTGGTTGCGAAGAACGTGTACGTTAGCGACGGCATTCTCTTAGTATGACGTATTCTCTACGTAGATTTGCAGACGTGTGATAGTGAAGGATATACACTCTTGAATGATATGTGTTAAGGAAGAGTGTACCAGGGAAAGGCGAGGCTAGAATCGTGTTTAATAGTGAAAGAAGTGGCTAGAATCGTGTGTACTGGAGCTACAGGAGACATTCTGAAGGAAGCTTATGGGGGAACATACAGAGTTCCAGTTGCCAACTATGAGGGCGACCATGTCGATGATGCGGCCGAAGTGCGCGTCCAGGACCTTCAGCAGCTCCTGGGTCTCAAGCTCCCACACGTACAGGTTCTTCCTGCGGGACGACACACATCAGACACTGCTGGAGCAAGACAGAACTCACTTCGCAAGTCAATAATCGTTTGTCTGTTATTCACGAGAAACAAGTGTTCCTGCTGATGCTCCTACAGATATAGAAGTTATAATAATATACGTTTTGCTTATAACGATAAAATAATTGCATGAACCATTCTTGCTATTTCAACGAGACTGAAAATCAAAACAAGTTTACAGAAAGTATAACCATTAAAGTCAGACCTATTCGAGAGATACTGGTGTCTCTCCTTAATGCTGGCCATTTAAGGAGACATAACAAGTGAGATACGTCATCTTCCCCTACGCTTGCCTGTGACTTAAAACATCGTAAGGTCAACCATAAACATCTTGTCTGTGTATTTGTTGCCAGACATTACAATTCTTTGCAGTGTTCTCAGACCCCAGTGTTGACCCGTGAAATAGTACATACTTGAACCTGGTTCCCATCCAGTATCAACCAAGCCATAGCCCCAGTAATCACTTTACCCCAGCGTTCATTACACCCCAGATCTTAACACCCAGCCTCACCCACACTATCTACACACTAAACCACCTCATACCATTACTAATCTACTTCTAGTGCCCATCAAAACCTACGTATTCCTCTAAACCCAATATCCACCTCACTTTAGTACGCCCTTCTTTCGTGCCAACACCCACCCACCTGCTGGTCTCTTCAGCCCAACCTATCTGAACGTTGTATCCATCTTACCTCACACCAGCCACGGCGTACTTGTATCCCTTAGAAAGGACGCAAGAATTGGACTTGAGGAGCTGGGTGGAGATGTTCCTGATGCCGTGAGGAAGTCTGAGTGTCCAGGCCTGACCACTCTCCACCTCCCATACCTGCATGGACACACACACACAAGTGTCACAAGAAAGACCGCAAGAAGAGTTTCAGAAAGAAAATGAAGGGGAGAAGGATAAATGAAGAGAAGAAAGAAGAGCAGAAATAGGGTGAGAATGATAAATAAAAGTATAAACATGAGATATATATTCGACAGTCGTAGGCTTAGACACAATCTACAGCAGCTATACAACAAGCGGCACATATTAGGTTAGGAGCAATGTTTGATGACAGTATAGTTTGACTTCATTTATGAGTATCAGTTTTCAAATGCAGAACGCAAGAGAACTCCGCTGGAGAATCAAGCACTGAGCGGTCACAAAAGTGAAAAAGGTAACTAAGTCAAGACCACCGTTAACTCCTGTAGTCTTAAAAATACTATGCTTATCAAAGGCTAATATTATTTTAAGGGAAGAATATTCACTAAGATTAACCTGCATAACACAAGGGTTTCGTCTATAAGGAATAGCTTCGCCCTGCTCCCAGATTTTTACTACTGGCGTCCAGGTCAAGCATCAACTTGAGCCTCGACTCTTACAGTTCAGGTCCCCACCCACCCACCCACCCACCTGGAAGCCCAACATGACGGTGCCAATGAGGTGGTTCTGGTCTTCGGTGAGGTGGAGCATCAGGAGCTTCTGTTCGTTGGGCGCCACGACCCTCTCCAGCGCCCAGCAGTCGTCCTCCCGCCTGAAGACGCACACGTTGTCGTCATGCTCGTTCGTGCAGCAGTACAGCCACCGTCGGCACTTCGTCCACGTCATCACGCTGGTCAAGGCATAGAGGGTCAGGTATCTCCGGTTAGCTCTTTCATTATTACGTTCCCCTGGCTACAGTGATGTATGTGTGCATGTCTCCCTCGCTACCAGGACGCACTATTGTACCAGGGAGGCAAACCACATCGGGTCATCATTAACAACAGAAATCCTACAGAAACATGCACCTGATCAAGTTGAAGTGTTGGAAGGGAAGTCTCAAACAGTGTTCCAGAATCCAGCTCTGCTCAAGATTTCAGTGAAAACTACTTCTTGCACAGAGAATGAGTGAGGACTAGTTCAAAGTCTGGAACAAGGATATAAGATAGGCTAGATTCCCCATGTATATTCCATGTGCTAGTGACGGTGCGTCAGTGTGTCTTCGACATACATTTTCTTTTTGTTTCAAAACTCTATAGCGAATCGGACTACATTACCTGTGGAAACGGAGGATGGGGAAGTTCTGGCCAGCGACGACGGTGTATATCAGCAGGTTCTTGTCATCGAAGTCGCCAGACCAGCAGACGAGGCTGTAGTCGGTGGGGCTCTTGAAGTCCATGAAGAGAATGAGCTTGTCGACTGGCGAGGTCACACGCTCTTTCTCCTCCCCTCGTAGGGTGTACAGCACCCATGACCTGCAGGTACATCTCATCTACACCCACATCCCGCAGATAGGTATACACACGCTAAACCCACAGGTATACACCCCAGGCACATAAACTGGCTACCTTCATCTAGATTATAAGTGCTGCTTATCCACATCCAAAGGGAGATACACATATCATCAACACTCACAACAAGGGATTACACTGTCGCCTACACTCCAGCTACAAAATCTTACGAAGTAGCACTAGGTTAACCCGTGATATGCATACACCTTTCGTTACATCTATGTATTATATTCAAATACACTCTCTCTCTCTCTCTCACTCGCACACACTCCCTCGAACATTCATGTACAGACACACACACACACATACAGAGTCAGTTACGCCCTTGCTAACACATCCTCCTTCTCTTCACGCTCACTCACAATTCCAAATAAACCAAAAAAACCTTCGCAAACACAAAATAAGATAAATCTTCACGATACAACTACATGCCTGTATGACTGACAGTGTACAGACGTGTGGTCTCGTATCTACTGATAAGCATGAATGAGATAAAACTAATATGATGATGTAGATACATTAATCCATTATACAACTACTCTATATCTTGAAAATGTGGTGAGCATGTGCTACGTGAGAGAGAGGGAGTCTAAAAAGAAGTATGAAACACACCGTTCTCATACGAGAGTAAGTTATAAGTATCATGGCATTACCAGACACCCAAATAAGAAGGAAGGATTGGACTACGAGCCACATGAACCCCTATATATGTGTAAGGATGAGAGAAGTATGGGCCTTTGAGAGGCACGGAACAGACCTTTCGCCGTGGATGACCGCGCAGGAGTCCGAGAGGAGGGTCCCGATGACCTTCTCGCCCACCATCGGGTTCTCCAGCAGGAAGAACTCACTGGTAAGCATGTTCAGCAGAACCGTCTGTAGCCATGGGAGAGGAAAGACAGAGAGGGAGAACCATCAGTGTCTTTGGGCAAGGGTAAGGGAGGAGAAGTCTCTTACTTTATCACCAGGGAAAAAGAAAGATATAGTTGCTAGTCTACAGCTAGAGAGAGAGAGAGAGAGAGGAGAGGACTGTTAGTCTATAACCAAGGGGAGATGAGGTGTTGTCCGTCTATAGCCGGGGTGAGAGGAAAAGTGGCTAGTTTCTAGTTCGAGAGAAATGAGGTGTTGCTAGTTTGTAGTGAAGGAGATGGGAAAAATGCTTAACCTATCATCAGAAAGATAAGGAGAGTTGCTAATCTGTATCCAGAAGGGAAAGGACTGTTTAGCTATAACTAAGGAAAGGGACAGAGTTGTTAGTCTGTGGCCAGCGTTGGGGGAAGGGTCCTGACTGTTGGTAACATAGGGGAGAGGATGAGCTGTTGTTCTGCTAAAGGGATAGAGATAGAGAGAGGGACAGGGACGAAGGAGGTGAGAGTTAAGGGTTACATGCACGAATTATTGTTTAGGTCGTGACAGGGAACCCTCCACTACATATACCTGGCTATTGTTGGTGTGGGCGATGGAGTACTTGTTGTCCGGGGAGAGAACCAGGTCCTGCATGATGCCCTCGATGCCGGGGATGACCTCCCTTGTCAGGTCGGAGGTCGACAGGTCCCAGGTGATGAACTTGTTGGAGACACTCACGATGTACCTCAGGTCGTGCGTCAACCGGAACCCGAAGACGGCGAACTGGTGACCTTCCAAAGAGTACTGTGAGAGACAAAGGTCAGAGGTCAGTACAACACTACCAGAGAGGGTGGAAGGTTAATGAAATGACACATAAAATACGAGTTACCAGCTGAGTCTCAAAGAATCTGAGTCTGTAAGAATCAAATCACTATCGTGCCACTACAAGAGATGTTAAAGGTCATCAAAACATCCACAGATCTGAAGAGAGAGAGAGAGAGGGGAGGTTTGCACCACCTTCAGGGGTCCTCCAGGGGTGTGGCTACAGTGGTAGGAAGGCAGGAGGCCGCAGTGTTCGATGCCCTCCGCGTCACACTGCTCCAGCAGACTCTTGACGTGAGGGTTGGCCTCCATCTCTGGCAGAAGGCGACCCACGAGCTGTGGCGCCAACATATCCGGGTACTGCGATAGAATGGCGCCCCCGAGCCTCAGGGCGTCAGCCACTAGCATTAGCTCCCTGCACGAGGAAGCGTGAAGTAACAGGGAGTCAGTGTAACATCAGGGATGGCAAAAGTCTCAGAAAAGTAAAGGAGGGGTGGGTGCAGCGCCTTCAAAAGGATGTCGGGCACAGGGCACAGTATACTTGACCTGCTGTTGACTTTATATCAGGCAAACAACTCGAGCATTAAGCTGCAGAGTTCACTAGTATCCCCCCCAAAAAAAAATTAATTTCTTAAGCCTCAACAACATTAAATACATATCTGAAGCAAGACAAGTTAGCCAATGGAGAAAATTTTTGTATCATATATACGTGAAATGTCAGTAAAAATTTCTGTATGAATCAAACTCCGTATCAGTATTTACTACCTATCAAAAACAGATGTAGAGAAAATGGATCATCTTTGGTACTGACTACACATCTGTTATGTACAGTTAATGATAATCAACAAAGAAACAGATGATCAATATGATTAGAACGTAACCAAGAAGTTTGGCATGAGTTTGTCTCAGGTTCTTCTTCAGGACTGTGTATGAGGTGTAGAGGTAGACCGTGATTGTGCTAGATGGAAAAACAGTGGTGATAGTAATATCCAGACTCCATCTCAGTAAAATGTTGTTCGGACTGGAGCCAAAAAGTGTGACAGAATGGGGGCGATATTGTGGTTGGATGATGATTAATAGGCGACAGTTGGTGTGGTTAAGTACTGAACACGGTGCACAGTGCGACAAAGGGGGGTCGGCCAAAGTTGTCTGTAAACTCTTGGACCCTGCGTGACCGTGGCATTCACGAGCTCGCTGCGCTTTCGTGCACAGGCCCCCTCGGGAGTGTCGGTGGTAGACCCACTTCCCGCAAAGGAAGTCTTTGGATAGTCGGTGCACTGAGAGAAGAGAGAGCGGAAGTCGTTCCAGTAAAGTCCGAGTGGGGAAACAGCGACGAGGTTCCAGATGAGGGAATAACCATCAAAATGGTTCAGGTGGAGGCTGGAACACGATAGCGAAGTTCAGTACTGTGAGCCTGTTCAAAGGAGACCAGAGGGCAAGGCACCTGATTGAGGAGGTAACAGTCTTCAGCTCGTTCAGAGGAGACATAAATGTAAATAGCTGAGGGGTAAGAGCGACGCCGAAACAGTGTACTGTGACAATCAGGAACACCAGTTGGGGGAGATAACAGAGGGAGACAGAACTGTACAGAATACACGTGAGTGTAAATCTGGCTTAATAGAAAACCTAGAAAGACAGAAGTTTACAAGAGTAGAACTGAGAATTAACTATGGGTAGCTATGAATCAACTGAGGCAAGACTAAGAAACATCTGGGGCAGGTATAGAAATTAACTGGGGGAGGATTAAGGATCAACACTAACAGGATTAAGAATCATTTGGGGCAGGACAAAGAATTAACAGATGCAAGATATAAGAATTAAATGAGCTAAGACTAAGGAGGTTTCCCATCACAGGGATTGTCATCAACGGAGCAAAGAAAATGACAACAGGCAAGAGAAATTATCTGTCAGGAGATAAGAAGACAGGGAAACAGTCCATGAACATTCCAGGAGGAATTTAAAAAATGAAACTACTGAAGAACTAGACAGATCTGGAAAAAGGTAGGAGACCCGGTGGAAGTCGAAAATGGATGTACCGTTGCCCTAAACTCACCTATCAAACAGCTGTACAGAATCAAGGTGAGAATGGGACGAGAACAGGTGGCGTGAGAGTCATTCAACCACTGAAAAAACAGCTGGCCAGAATAAGTGAAGATGGTTATGGAGGACAAGTGGGAAAAACAGTGGGCACAAAACAGATGGCCAGGGCTGGTAAACAGCACGGATGGTTTGAGCAAGTGGCCATAACTTGTGGAAAATACAGAACGCCATGAGGAAAAGACTGTGGAAACCAGATGACCAGAACGGGATACCAAGACGAGAGTCTTGTCCAGGAGGAAGCAACGAGACTCTAGAGAGGAAATACCATCAAAATGGTTCAGATGGAGGCTGGAAGAAGACCAAGTGGTCTGCAAAAATCCAGATGGTTAAGAAGAACAGGTATCCATGACAGATGGCCAGAAAAGGTGGCTAAATCAGGTGAATGGAGTAGTTGAGTTAGATCAAGTGACCAGACAGAAACAGGTAACTAAAATACACCAATTTACACTCTACCTTTTCCTACGTAAGGTGCCTTCGCTGTTGGAAATTGTTATTTAGAAAATTATTCATTAGATTACGATATTATTCATCTTCTTAATTATTTAATCTTCTTTAGTTTCTATACAGTAATTATGTCTTGTGATTATATATAAAATTATTTAAAAAGAAGCATACTATTAGCAAAAATTTGAGATAAAAATCATGAAATTAAATACTTTGTCATCTAATGCTATTATTAGACATTTAAAGAAAAAAAATTACACAAAATTAGTTTATTCATCGAATTGGAATGAGTTGCCATGCAACTCAAAATGGGAGAAAATCAGAAAATCATTGTCAAAGAATCCACAGCCTTGAGGACGTGCTGGGTTGTCCTGGAGCATCTGAAGATGCCATTCTGATCAGAATGTCAAAACTTTAATGATAAATAAAGTCAAACAATTTAAGTACACTTTACAACTACAAATGTGGTATATGTGACAGCGAAATTTCTTTAAGTAAACCAGGACAGGACCTTGAGCATTCCTCTAAGCTGACTTTACTAATTACTACTCAAAACTCTCTTCGTATTAGTAAAATATCAATGAAATAAAGATGAATAAATAAAGCCAAAAACTTTGACTACTTTCGATGCCACTGTTTTAATCGCTTTGTTAAGATGCGAGACGTGTACCGGAGCACAGCAGGTGAGGAAGCACTCCTTCATTGCTGTATTGATACTTGACCCATAGGATTACCACTGACCTTTGACCCATACGACCGCAACTGACCCTTGACCCACACGACTACCTCTGACCTTGGCATTAAAGGACCGCCACTGACCCATGACCCAGACGACCACTATTAACCCTTGACCCATCAACCCACCAATGACCTTTGACCCATATAATCACCATTAACCCTTGACCCATCAGACCACCACTTGACCCTCATCCCATCAGGTCACCACGAACCCATCTTCCTGACTCATCATCATCATCATCTGGTATCGGCCTTCAACTCTGCATTCCTATTTCTAAAAAAATATATCGTAGCTGTACAGTCAAGATATCTAATATCAATCACAAACGCTCACCGAGTCGATATACACGCCGTGTTGGATACGGTGTCGTGGAGCAGATCGAACTCCAAAAGGTTCGTACGTTTTCATACCAATGCTTCACGAATAACTGGACCTAAGACCAAAATCTAAGTCATCTGACAGCAGTCGAGATCAAAACCATCCACGCAAGCCTCACACCATCAGAGCCCAAGACTCACGGACGGACACACAACTTTACGGTTGCACTGTGAGGTGTGGTAGTACCTGATCTGGTCCCGGTCATCGATGTGGGCAGAGGCGTCTTCAAAGTCGGAGAGGACGGCCTGTAGCGGGCAAGAGCTGAGCTTGGCGTGCAGCCACTGGTAGTTGAACAACACGTTCTTGTACAGGTCCTCGAACCTCCGCGCGCGCACCAGGTGGTACGGCAGCTCCCCGAACTGTGGGGCGAGTAGCAGTGTGGTGAACCATGGAAGTGTAGGTAATGGAAGCAGGGCTTCATGGTAGCAGTATTGTGATCATGGTACTGTAGGTAACGTGAATATGGCTTCATGGTAGAAGTATGGTGATTATGATAGTGTAGGTAGTGTTGAGTATGACCTTACGCTAATTCTTAATGAGCTACGGTGACATGACGACTACTGCCGGAATATTGGTGATCTGGATACAGCAAAACTGACACAGTTATGAGAAGAGGTCTACTGTGGGAAACGACTCTGTCGTAAGGTCATGGAAGATGTGCGTAACACATGATAACAGATATGGAGGACGATTTCATGCACACGATTCCTTCATATTAACTCGTCCTCCTGTAAAGTTTCCCACAGTTTCACGTCGATACAGTTTGCTGTGCGACATACCAATGTATCTAAAAGGTAGCGAGGGGGGGAACTGTGGAGAGGTTGTAAGTCCACCCACCTTCCTGAGGTTGTATCTGGTGATCTTGCCCTCCTTGTTGTAGTACAAGAGGGGTTGTGGCGGCACCTTCCTGTCCGCCAGGCCCTCCTTGCTCTTCAGGTTAAACCTGCAACGCCAAAGGTAAACATATGCGTGGAATGAAAGTGACTGCAGCACGTGTGGTTGAGACGCCAGATTACACTAGTTAAGGTTCTCCCCCTCGTCTGAGTTAGTCATAATCCGATGCTATGAAGCACCATCGACTAACAGAGTCATAGTATTTTACATTATTAACTTTGTAAACATTTTCACTGTCCACGGAAAAGTCAGTAGAAGAAAACGACACCATCAAGAGAGAGAGAGAGAGACTCATGCTAACCTGTGTCTCTGGATCTCGGTGTACTTGAAGGGCTTGGGTATGCCGCCGCCCCACAGCCCCAGGAAGTAATCGGCGATCATCGAGTGGAAGTAGATGGCCAGGTTCTGGTTGGTGAAGTACCGCTTCCTCGCTGCCTCGTTGAACTGTCTGCCGAGGACAAATGCCCAATCTGTGAGCGCTTATGCTTTCCAAAAAAATATACGAGGTACATAACCTTAACGCCAGACTTGTTTTACATTAAAGTATAAAATCCCACAATTCATGGGTTTTGTGGTGTCGAGGTTGTTACAGTGGCTATAACCTATGTTGTTTTCTTTCTGACACTACCTTGTTAAGGTTAGAATGGAAGTCTGATAGAATAGATAATATATCATCATCACTATCTACACTATGACTTTCTATAGATTTAATGATCACAGTTTTCTGAACTTGACAACAACAAAAAACTTCCTTTAGGTTTTATAGAAGAATTTTCTATATGAACTAAAAATCAAGGAATATATTGTTAGAAACTCAAAGAAATGTTAATCAAAAGGAAGAGTTTTAAGCAGTGAGTTTCAGGCCACCATAGTAAGCACTCTGTTACCATATTATCTGACTATCTATATATATATATATATATATATATATATATATATATATATATATATATGTCTGTGTCTGCCTCTCTATCTATCTAACTATCTGACGACCTGCCACAGAGAAGTTTAAAATGACCTCCGAAACAAAGGTGCAGTATGACCCGGGGCACAGTAGAGGAGGACTGACCTCGGGCACCGTCCTCGACACTGACCTGTGGTACCAGTTGAGGACGGAGACGCCGTCTGCCTCGCAGTCAGACAGATAGTTGGGGAGGTCGTTCCTGATCCTGGTCCAGAGGAGCGGGGGAATACGACGGACCGGCGGCATGTGGTACTGGTACACGTCGTCCAGCACCTAGGGGGGGGGGACACGGTACGTGGTATTACGTATGGTACACACGAACAACTAGGACCCAACCCAAGACAGACTAACATGCAGAGCTTTAAATGGATGAAAGTGATATCTAAGTGCAGCACAGAACGAACACTTGCAAGGGACAGAGAGGCGAAAACTAATCCATAACTCTGAGCCACAACAAACAAACATACCTGTAGGACAGAAAAGTTTAAAAAAAAATCGTGAAGATAAACATTTGCATATCTTTGGGATTCAAAAGAAAATGTGAGGCATGAGCAAATCAGAACCTGGAGAATTAGAAAAAGAAATTAGGATATAAAGCTCCTCGGCTTCAGTGTAAAAATATGCACCCATTAGTGACGGACCTCTGTAAGTCTATCCATGAAGAAAAGAAAAATAGGATAGACATAAACACGAAAAAAGCCATAATGGTTAGGCATTTTGTTGATGGTTTTAGTAATGTTTGATAAAAAAACTTGTGTTTTTAGTATGAAATCATCTTTTTAAGATAATAATTCCGGTGAAAACATACAATAATGCTTTTCTGAGTTATCAATATGTGTCAGTCTTGAATATTCTTATTTTACGGTAAGAACATGCGTGTAAATGATTAAATGATGTGGAACCATTTCCAGTTCATGTTTCTTGGGAAAATTATTGCAAAAAAAGCAAAAGAATCCCGTAAGTCTAGAAAACTGGTTAAGTAAAAAGGTTAAGCGTGGAGTGACGACATACCTTGTCGTCGAGGGAAATGAGGTCTTCCAGCTCCGACTCGGAGAGTCCATTCTTGCTGGCGGTGATGTAAGCCAGCGCATGAGACACCAGCAGTCGACCATGCTGGAATGACAATAATCCTAACCTTATTTGAATTTTATTACCCTCTGTCTTCATGGCAATTCGTATTATACTCAAAAACCCTTTCTGTATCATGCCCACAATTTTCTCTCTTTACTGGCGCATTCATTGCGTAAAAACACGGTACAAACCTTGCGGACACCTTATTTGAGGCTTGTGGATGCTAACGTAACTTTCTGAAACAGAGGTCTTAGAATAATCTCAAATTACTTGAAGAATTCAAGGCGCCAAGTTCTTACAAAAAAAAAAAAAAAATATCAACTCTGTATTAGTTAAGCATAGAAAAAAACTCGTTTTCTAAGTTTCTACTTCAACGAAAACGAAAAGCTTTTGAGGACAATATTATCAAATAAATTAAAATTCACAACTGAAACCTCTACAACTTGAAAATAAAAGTGACAAGTAATTTGCAACTTCTAAAACAAAGCTAACATTCCAGGAAGTATGAAAAATGATTTTATACATCATATATCACAGCACACAAGTAGGTGTGAAATCATATTACTGTACAGAATCCATGTGATTCTTATGCATATTAAGTATGATTGCTGCAATGGAGCAGGAATGACTAAAGCACATGAGAAAATCTTATATCAAAACAGAGAACAAGAAAGTTTTGAGAGGTATCTGAAAGTCACTATTATTAGAATTCCCTCCTGTAATTGTGATATTTTAAGAGCTAGAGAAATCAATATTTCTGTTCGCGTCATGCTTCTGGTGTTAAATCAAATAAGAAATAATGAACTGCTAGACTGTCATCGCTTAATAAATTCTTAGCATAAATATTTACTCATGTAGGCGACTGTTCAACGAATACCTTTTCACTCCAGCAACAGGACAGATAATCACAATGCTCCAGATCACTGGAAATTTTCATAGAAATAGGGATGTGGAGCCCCAAGGCCCCTCCATTTCCACCAATGCCCCACCTTCTTTCTTAAGCGTTTTATATATATATATATATATATATATATATATATATATATATATATATATATATATATATATATATAATTTCATATTGTTCTCCAAAGGAATCACAACCGTGTCATCTTATTCATCTTGCATTTCAAGTCTGACCTCATCCTGAACCTCAGCCTTTGGACACTCACTTTATGATCTAATTCTCGACGGTTCCTGAGACTGACCTTAACCTCGACCTTGGAGAAGAGCATCATGATGGAGTCCATGACGTTGGAGGCGAGGTAGGTGTCCTGGGGCTTGCTGTAGCTCTTCCAGCGGCAGATCTCGGCAAAGACCAACTTGACGAAGATGGGAAGGGAGCAGCGCGAGATGGCGTTGCTCACAACCCGCCACTGGTAGTTGTTCAGGTCCCGCTTGGCGGTGTGCATCCACTTCCTGCAGAAGACCAGCAGACCTACTTGTAGCCTCTCATGTGATGCTCGCCTCTCTCTCATGAGTGAATTACAAGTCGCTAAAAATTCACGTCATATTGCGACTACACGCTGTATCTTACAGCCAAGAAAATGAAAATGTAATCACGAAAACGTATGTAGTAATATAAATATTAAATGTCATTACTCTATAAGATTACTACATTTAAAAAGAACCTCATGTTAAAATATCCATGACTCGATAATTAGTGTGCCTAATGTCCTTTTGTATTAATTACTCTACGAGTAAACTTTAGAATCCCTTTACCTCATTTAAGACTCTTGTAATTTCAATTCAGAACCAAAGTTCCCTTCTAGTGTCCTAATGTACCTTGCAAGTGAATGGACGCGGTTGCACTCACTTGATGATGTCCATGGCGAGGTCCTCCCCGAGCGCCCTCACCTCCAGGAAGTTGTCTTCGTTGTCGATCATCCGCCTCAGGAGTGTGTAGTCCTTGGAGAGCTCCGGGTCGTTCTCCTCAGACACGCACGAAACCACGATCTGTGGGGTGGTGGCCGACCTGTCTTACACTACATCCTCCATCTTTGTTTAATGATCTGTCAGCGACTCAGGGCTTACAACAACATGTCTAGGGATCTTTACCGCGGGAAACCAAGGCAGTACATTTTCTTTCAGCAACCGATGAAGAACATATGGTTTAAGTAAGTCCCCCATGGCTTACGAAAGTAAACTTTTACCATCGCAAAATTTTAGCTTTGAAACCCGTGACTGATCTGAAAAACATTCCATAGTATAATGAAATACATAATTATTTCTGTTTCAATGTAGTAAGCGCTTTTTTCTATGATTTTGAGCGATCGGGGTCTGAACATGCAAGAGCGTGAAAGGCGTGCACGGGATAGTGAACTGGAACGATGTGGTATACTGAGGTCGACGTGCTGTCAATGGACTAGACCAGGGCAAGTGAAGCGTCCAGGATAATCTATGGAAAGTTCTGTGGGGCCTGGTTGTGGATAGGGAGCTGTGGTGAACGGACATGGCCTTTCTTCGTCTGTTCTTGGCGCTATCGTGCTAACGCACAAAACGGCAATCAAATATGAAAAAAGAATTGATTGATATTTTCTTTCGTGCCTCATGAAGAAAGGGAGGAGGGCTGTTTACAGACAAACTCCTGTGCTAAGCTCAGGTCTGGTGTACCTTTAGCGACAATAACTCTCATATCTCTACAAACTACAGACGCGTTTATACAGCTGATGACAATGATGAAAAAAGGATTTGTCTATCCTTCTCGATTTTGTACTAAGTCTAGACACAGATTTCTGAGAAAGTTCAAAGCAGAGTGTAAGACACGGCAGAGGTGTGCAAGTTACCTAAGACCATTCCATTCCATGAAAGGTGAGACAAGCAGAGTGTGTATGGGGTTTAGATGACCACCCCACACAGGGGGTCTGGAAAAGCAAAGGAGCTGTGGATTCTGCTGAGACCAATCTAATGCAGGGGTTAGGACAAGTATGGGAGTTGTGGATTTCTCTGAGACCACTCAATACGGGGCCTAAGACAAGCGTGGGATGTATAGGCTAATCTGAGACCACTTCAGGCATGGGGAGGAGGGGTTTGACAAGCAAGGGAGTTGTGGGTTTATCCGAGACCACTGCATGCAAGGTGCGAGCCAGGGAAGAGGGAGTGTGTGTGTGTGTTTTAGGACGCACCTTAACGTTGGGTGGGAGGCGGGTGGGGATCCAGGACATGCGGTTGGCGTCGGTGGCGCCCGTCACCTGGTCCACACTGTCCAGGAAGATGAGCAGCGGCTGCCGGGGCAAGAGAGGCTTAATGAACGTCGAGAGAGAGAGAGAGAGACATCAACAAGAACTAAAGCAGACAACAGCCCTGATAAAACAAAACATATCTAGTTTTTTCTCTAATATGATGCATTATGAGGATTAATCCTGATGGAATAATAACGGTATTTGGCAAAGATTAACATGTTTATAAAGAATGTCGTGATACCACGTTACGTTGCACATCTGGGTAGCGAGAGGATTACGGTAAAAGAGAAAATGCTCCCACCAATAACATTGGCTAAAGACGTATGCTAATGTGTCTCAGTTGACTCAAGTTGTTAAGCAAGCAATTCCTCCCACCATCTAACAGACGGAGAACAAAATCTAACTGATGTTTTATCACCTAAGGCGTTGGGTATCGAAGTAAATCAATATGTTCCTCACCATCTGGGTAGTGCCACAGTTCAGCAGCTCCTTCAGGTGGGCGGTGAGGGGCACCAGGTCATCGGGGATGTCCTCGAAGGGCAGCATGTAGTTGTAGGAGATCTGGAAAAATCAAAAGGACCTGTCCTCACTGTAGTTTGGAAACAAGTGTATTTTCGTTCCTTTTAATTCCAGACGCCAGTAACACCAGTTCTGAATCTGGTTCTGTAAGAACTATACTGATCTTAAAATCACAACACTTGGTACTTCATATAAGATTCATCAAGTCGAAAAAAGAACACGTTAACTGTATCATTTACGAGAGCAAGGGTGGTATCATTTCAGGGTGAATTTTGTTATAGGAAGACCAAATTACATATTGATTAAGGACTGATCCAATGGCTTCGTGTTTAATTTGTTGACTGAGGTGGAGCCATGAGAAATGTCTCTATGGAATCGAGGGAGTCATCAGCAACAGCCAGTCGCTATCTGTCAGATCTTGAGGGAGGCTGGCAGGAGAGGGTGCATGGGTTACAGAAATATTCTAGACAACATCAGCCAATGTCCCTCTGTGAACGACAAGAGACGCCTCTCGAGACTAAGAAAGTGACGAAGAGGAGAGACACGACAGAGAGTTACTGTCGGCTAGGAGGGCATCGTGTGTGCGTGTGTGTGTGTGTGTGCGTGAGGGGGGGGGGGTGTAATGGTGTCTCCTGCCTTGGTAATGAGGTCAAAAAGGGACAGGCAAATGAATAGGTAGGTACATAATGCTGGTTAGTTTTTTTAGTTCCACGACATGACAAAGCCTTTACTAGCATAACTGGAGGTGGGACTTCAAGACATAGCAATAATACCCACAAAAAAATTAAGATGCCAGGCTTTACGTAAGCCAGACAGTGACACACGTCGTGGCTCCCGCCACCCTCGTGACCAAGCAGTACTGATGGGGTCAACACGAGCGACGAACGCAGTAGAATTCCTCCGTCCGCTCGTAAGATTATCCCTAATTTTCTCTTTCATCTTCCAAAGCATCGGCTGCTATTATATGATAACACGCTATGTGAATTAGACACAATTATGTGGTTATATACATTATCCCCTCATTACCTGTGTTATGGGATGTTCTTTAAAGCGTAAAGACAAGATACTCTCGACCAAGGGGGAGAACGTTTTCCCTTGAAAATCTCCCACATAGTAAGTCGTTCTTTTATGATTTACTCACCAGGAAATGGTCCCGCGTCCTGACCTTAGTTAGTTAGGACTTTGCTCGGCTGTTCATAACATCGTCATCACCAACGAATCGTGGAAGCAATTTAATCATTATCCCTATTATTAGCTTTGTTAATTTACCTTGCGGTAGTCAAAGGTTTTTACCCAACAGATGAGTTCGTGCGTCGATGGGGGAAAAAATATTAGAATAATTACATGAACAGATTTACAAGTCTGCTGATTTAATCTTAAGGAGTTTTGATAGAGGAAATTAAGGTTTAATTGGTCGAATTATAGAGACATGACTGACCTGGTGGCCAAGGATGAGTGACTGTTTTATGACTTCTGAGGCAGGTGCACCTGCCCGACTTGAATTGGTGACTAGCTGATACTTTTAACCTGGTGACTGATCAAGAAATTCAGGCATGATGACTGGTGCGTCTAGCCGAGTCATATGACTTGGTGACCTAGATGGGACTCGTGACCTGGTGAATGAGCAAGTAAATTAAGCATGATGGCTCGGCTGGTGCATCCAGCATGGTGACTCGTTAACAACAATATCCAGGTGACGTAGTTGGTGCTTCTCACCTGTATAACTGCCTGATGTAACTGACGTGGTAACAAGAGAAATTGGGTGGGTTGGCACGTCTGATATACTCAGTAGACGTGCCTGTACATATGAAGTGACTGTAAACATGACCCGGTGAGCTGGCTGCTAGTATGTCTCATCTACTTAACATGATCTTGGTGAGCTGGCTAGGATGGCACGTCTGATCTACTGACTCATGTGGCAGGACTAACCTGGTGACCTGGCCGGTAGAACTGACCTGGTGGCAGATGGAGGTGAGGAGAGGGGTGAGGGCAGTGGACTCTGGCGAGGTGCCGACGAAGCGGATGACGAGGATGGGCTTCGCGTGAGCCAACCACTGCACGCAGTTGGACGCGCACTTGGCGAGGAGCGAGGTTTTGCCGCAGCCTCCAGCCCCGTGCAGCAGTAGCGGATTGACCGAGGGGCCCTTAATGTACTCCTCCACCTTCTTCACCTCCTCCTCGCGCCCGTAGAACACCTTGGTAACAAATGGTGGACAACAGATAACACTTTATTTGCGACTGTCAGAGAGAACTGAAAAGCTCAACCCAGCAAGAAGTACAAAGCGTAATTCTTCCCACGGATAGTTGGCGATGGCCTCTTTTAAGACTCTGAATCGCCATGACAACCAGCACAGACACATACACACACACATACACACATTCCGGGCTTAGGCTACGGTGTGTGTGCGTGTGCATAAAACATACAAGAGTAAAGACACGCTACACATACATACAAGGTTAAGAGACGGGGCGACACGAGTGTAAAAATTCCCTCTCCCCATAACACACATACACACAGCAGGCACTCACCGTGACTGAGTTCTTGCAGGCGTGGAGGTGCTGGAGGATCTCCGTGATGATCTGACCCTGGGCCGAGGAGTCCTCCTTCCGCATGGCTCGGTCTATGAGTTTGGTCATCCCCTTGTAGAAGTGAGTGCAGAACTCCTGCAGGTACTCGCCGTGGGTCTCCTTAGCCAGGCCCTCTCGACCGATCCACTCCACCGTGTACCTTGACACAGGGGGAGTTTATTACTGTCAATGATAATTACTCGTTAACGACTCTAATGATTAATGGTAATGTGTGAAAGACTTAAAGCTGGGTAGAAGCGTTTGTCCCACCTACCCACTATCTTGCCTCGCCTGTGGTAGTTGGTAGACTCTATCCTGCCTCACCTGTGGTAGTTGGTAGACTCTAGTCTGCCTCACCTGTGGTATTTGGTAGACTCTATCCTGCCTCACCTTCGGTAGTTGAAAGCCTCTATCCTGCCTCACCTGTGGTAGTTGGTAGACTCTATCATGCCTCATCTGTACGCAGATGTTGGTAGACTCTATCCTGCCTCACCTGTGGTAGTTGGTAGACTCCATCCTGCCTCACCTGTGGCAGTTGGTAGACTCTACTCTGACTCACCTTCGGTAGCTGGAAGCCTCTATCCTGCCTCACCTGTGGTAGTTGGTAGACTCTATCCTGCCGGGAAGGCGCACGTCTCTCAGGTCAGACAGGAGCTTCATAGCCTCCCCGTCAATCTGACGGTTGACGATGTCGATGAAGTTGGCGGCGCGTCGGAGGTTCTGCAGGTTGATGTTGTTGATGTAGCGGACGAAGGCCAGCGTGTGGTTCTTGGTGTTCTTCACGTTCAGGATCCCGTTGATGACCTCGCGCTCCGTCACTAGTGCAGTACGGCGGGAGGGTCAGAGGTTAAAGGTCATAGGGGGTGGGTGGTTAACGGGTCTGATAAGGGCCCCGTTACTAGTGTGGTATGGGTGTGTATAGGGTCAGAGGTTAGAGTTCAGGAGGGCCTCGATACTTAAAATGCCATACGGGTCAAAGGTTACTGGTCAATGTTACTCGAGACATTACAAAGGTTAAAAGGCCACTCTCCACATCCTAAATGTAAGAAGTAAAGGCTTAAAAGGTCAATGGCCAGATGTGGAAAAAATACATATTAAAATAAATGGAGACAAGTTCAACGTTACAAAGGTAAGAATGAAAGTAACGGGTTAAATACAGGTAAAAATGTAAGGTCAGGGTAACAAGACATAATTAAGAGTCACAGAGGGAGGGTCTGAGGTCATGAGACTAAGAAACCAAGATTACAGGGCAGAGAGGGAAGGGTAAATCTCCAGACAACATTATAAGCTATACAGCGGGACATCCCCTCTCCAGCAGGAGTAATGAACGTGGACATCATTGACGTGACCAGACGATACCACAAAAATACCTGTCCCCGACTGCACACTCACTGACCACACCAACCCTGTACAAGCGAGGGGTTCCACACACTCTCACAAGACAAGACAAGAGGCCGGAAAATACAAGCAAACTTAAAAAAAAAGTTTGCAGATGTGGCACTCGGGAGAGCAAAGCCTGGCGACGTGGTAATGGATGTGATAAAAGATCCAACACCAGAAGAGCTACAGATGACGAGGCCATAGACCAGGTTTAATGGTACACTAGACAAACAAAAGAACAGCACATGACTCATCGGCTTTGACGAGCTTGTATAGATTCTGGCATTTTGTCAAAGCTCTGAGCCTCTCCCTCAACTTGGGGACGGTACGAAACAGGCCACGGACACTCGGCAATAATGAAAAATTCCAATATATCAAAAGCATAACATTTGATTTCCGTCTACACCTTACCATAAATCTGACTAATGCCAAAGAAAAGCAGTGTAAATATATACCAGGAACTATAGGACAACGGAGATACAAACTACAGACATACTCAAGATCTGGACGGCGGTGGGGCAAACATGTAGTCCGTCATGCTAGAAACAAGCATTAACTATGCAGAACCAGTCTTATGGTACTACAAAAACATAATACATACGTGAACAGGAAAAATAATTACAGAACGCAGGTCAAGGATGAAAAGCAAGAGTCTGCAGAGGTCATGCGACACATGACAAATGTTCGTAGGAGGAAGAAGACAGCGGAGGACTGACTTAATTAAGTTATATAGAAAAACATCATCAATCTACCGTCGCCATCATCATTAAGGCAACAAACGTGAAGCAACAAACGAAAAGCCTTCAATATCGAATCACTCACCCTCACAAACTCTCAGCTGCGTTTTCCTGCTGCACTGCTGTACCTTCTATCGCTTTACCGCTACACTGCCATACTTTTTTTCTGCTACAATGCTATACCTTCCAGCGTTTTACTTCTACACTGCTATACCTTCTGGCGTTTTACTGCTACACTGCTATACCTTCTAGCATTTTCCTGCTACACTGCTATATATCTAGCGATTTAAGACTATACTGCTATACCTTCTAGCGCTTTACTGCTACACTGTTATACCTTCTAGCGTTTTATTGCTACACTGCTATACCTTCTAGCGTTTTACAGCTACAATGATATACCCTGTAGCGCTTTTCTGCTGCACTGCTACACTTTATACCATGCATGCAAACGAATCTTGATAATTCAAAGAAAACTCCAGTGATCATAATCAATATGAAGATTAGGTAATTGATACCAATAAAACTGAGCTCGCAACTCCGAGGAGATGTTGTGACCTGGAGTCATAACGGGAAGTCCTTCAAGATAATAATAAGGTTGATGTATATATGCTTGCACATGCTTCAGTGTGTGTGTGTTCGTGTGTGCGTTTGTGTGTGTGTGTGTGTGTGTGTGACTCCAGCCACTGACTAAAAACGTCAACATCAGTCAGTATTCTCGTTCTTTTTTGAGAATTTTGGCCTAACTAATAGTCTCTTAAGTACCTGATGTCAGCTTTGGTTTCAAGACGTTTTCTGAAGTGTACGCCTGCGGACCCAAAGACTAGAACGTACTGTTTTATTCTCTCTCTCTCTCTCTCTCTCTCTCTCTCTCTCTCTCTCTCTCTCTCCCTTTCTCTCTCTCCCTCCCTCACAGCCGCAGTGTACACCACCTCCCCTCCCCTCACAGCAGCCTCTATTGTCACCAGACACAAAAGGCCTTTGCTGCATCGGGCCGGGTCCAGGACCTTCCTGCCTCCTCTTAACCTTTGAACCCTCTGCATGACCCACGAGGAACTGTGTTTGCTGAGAGAGAGAGAGAGAGAGAGAGAGAGAGAGGCAGGCAGACAAACAGACAGACAGAGAGGAGGTCAGAAAACAAGAAAAAAGAAACCGTGGTGGTTGCTATTTTGACCCTGACCTCACGAAGCCAAATGTCATGAGGTCAGAAAAAAAAAGGTTTGCAAAGAAAAAAGAAAATATTTCACTCTAATTTAAAGTTAATGACGAAGGATATTGAACAATACGAAGTGCTTTCCAATTAGCGTGTGGAATGTTCACCGACACCACAGAGGCGCTCCGAAACACACGCGAGCACACACGTAAGAACGCCATTAAACACATCTAATCATACATCCATCTTTCCAAGGACGTTGTGCCCCGTGGAGTTCCCCCCTGGTGATTTTTTCCAAACCCAGGTGGTTCTCGGACTGAAAGTTGAGATCAAGGTCTCTTTAATCTTCAGCAACAGGGTGTTGCCTCCTTCGCTGATCTTTGGCGATACGACGATCGATGAAATTACTGGTGTTGCTGAAGCTCCGCTGCAAGTGGTGACTGAATGATGATATCTTCTTTTTTGGGGTGTGGGAACAGAGTAGTGCGTGACGGGTTGGTAAAACGAGGTTCAAGGTTATACAGGAGAGAGAGAGAGAGAGAGAGAGAGAGAGAGAGAGAGAGAGAGAGAGAGAGAGAGAGAGGGGGGAGAGAGAGAAACACAGATAGACAGGCAGACAGACAGAGTTGGCATAAGCAAGACCATTGGTACAAAGGTTTTAAGTATCTATTATTTCTTGACTGGGCGGAATATCAATAAGAAAATAACACTGAAAAATATATCAGAAAAGAAATTAATAAACAGGTATAACGATAAGCGGTTGGAGACGAGAGAGAGAGAGAGGGAGGGAGTCAGCCACACCCACCCGCCCACCCCAGCCGGCACGCAATATTTAAATCCTTCATATTTCTTCCCCCGTCTGGAGTCTCCCGCCACCGTAAATCTGACTCAGGAGCGTGGGGCCGGAGGCACACCCACCCACCACGGCCCTCACCTGCAGCCGGGACTCACACACGGTGAATCACACGGTCACTTGGCGTGGGTAAAGGTGAGGAACTATCCAGGACATTGAGGCAGACATGATATGGGAAGACACGGATCCAGGGATGTGTGTGTGTGTGTGTGTGTGTGTGTGTGTGATAAATTAATGAAGAACGATTTACTGAATTTAGGCAGCCCGTTGGCGGAAACGTAGACAATAATTGAGGTATTACAGAACGAGGAAGATCATAACTGTAACTCGCTATTTAATCACAGGAAAATTTGGGATCAAGATGGGGCTAGATACGTCTACGCCAGGTGCGTGCGCGCGTGTGCTTGCGTCTGTGTGTTTTTATGATGTCCCCCATGGAAACACACACACACACACACACACACACACTCCTTGCTTGGGCTGGTGCATGTGTGTGTGTGTGTGTGTGTGTGTGTGTGTGTGTGTGCATACTCAGGAGTAAAGACATGGTTCATATACACAATGTTAAGAGACGGGACAACACGAAAGTAAAATTCTCTCCCCGTAGGACACAATTAGCAATCACACACACCCACGTGATACATAATACATGGTTCGCGAAATTCAACCCAAGTAAATGTGAATTTATGAGATCGGGGCACAGCGAATGTCATCTTGCACGAAATAAGCTGAAGGAATCTATGTATGTGGTGGAGGACATTGTACCTTACCTGTCGCCAGAGTACCTTTGTAGGAGAACTGTAAGGGACAAAAACTATCTGCCTGCAACTATCAGAAACGCATTCATGATCAGAATATGGAAATGGATATATCCAGCAAACTTTTCACACCCTTTATTAGACCAGAAGTAGAAAATTCTTGTAACGTTTGGCCACCCCGCTTCAAGAAGCGCAAAGAACGAATGGAGAAGGTCCAGAGGAAGAGAACAAAGATGGTACTAGAGTTAAGAGAGCCGAGTTACAATGAGAGATCAGGGGCACGCATTTGTCCACCATGGAAGAGAGAAGATAACTGTTGACATCAATACAATCTTGACGTCTTAAAAACATTTTGATGATGTCAGCAGTAAATAGTCCTTCGACAGACGGAAGGATAGAACAACCAGAGGCCATAACATGAATTCAGGCACGAAACTTGTTAGAAAAGATGTGAGGAAGTAATTCTATAGTATAAGAATGGTGGATTAATGGAGTAGACTAGGCGATGAAACTATGAATGCAGACAGCACACATGAGTTTAAAAAGCTGTATGATAACAGGGAAAGATCGAGAGACGAGGCCCCACGCTGTAGAAATCCTTCCCTGTGCCTTACAAACACATATTTACAGACACATGCATACACGTAGGCATACCTATGAAGTGTACTAACGAAATAAAAACAGCTGGTACACCTTAAACCCAGCTGAAGCATCACAGCTGGTGGTGAGACAGCAGGCATATCAACAGCACTAAACACAGCTGGTGGTGGGGCAGCAGACACCGCACACCACCAGTACTACACGCAGCCGGTGGTGAGGGAGGAGGCAAACCACGTAGAGTGCCTCTGCACCTGAGAGCTCGAAGAATCCCGTGAGGTCGAGGTGTGCCGGTGGTCAGCGGTGTGGCACCCACGTCCGTAGTGCCGCAGTGCAACACATGGCCACAGTGTCCCCCCCTCCAGGAGGTTCTTCCCCCTCTGCACTACTTCTACAGGACTTCCCGCCTCACCCTGTGTCTTCCTGAAGCCTTGTCATCTATCATACACATACTAACGCTTCGTCGTTTAAATACAAGAGGCGTTTTACTCGTTACTCATGACAACTATCAAGACACTGTCGCGTCCGTCAGCTGTGTGTGTGTGTGTGTGTGTGTGTGTGAGAGAGAGAGAGAGAGAGAGAGAGAGAGAGAGACCGATCAGGTGCACTTGAGCGCGTGCATGATGATTCAATGCTTTAAAAGCTGAGGACCGTGGTGTAGGGAGGAGGCTGTCCTAATACGGACGTGACGCAGTGAGTGTCCGTGATCCTGATACAGTGTGCCATGATCTGTGGTCACGACAGTACGTGTTGGGCTGCGGCTGCCGACCTGCATATGTTTCTTTCCACCTGGACGACTTTAGTCAAGTCCCGGAACATAACGGAGTGATTTATTATAGCTTATGATTCTTACATCTGCTTTTATATCCTTATTTCCTACAAATTCTAGATATTTTAGAAACTTTGATCTTACACCCTGATGTGGTCCACACCTGGCACGGGCCACATATGAAAATACATTTCTATGTACAGAAAATACCCTGGCGTTCATATCTCCCAAGAGGGATAATCAACTGTGATTCACTGCTACAGTGACACAATCATACGGTGATGGTGACAGTCACTATAATACGGTGACATAGGATGATGAAGACACTTCGAGACGTCCTGCTACTCACAGCGGACAAAGGACAACGTATAGATTAAAGGACTTCATATGATGATTCCTCCACGCATCCTGATCGTTTTCTCTCTCACCTCCTTTCTTTATTTTCCCACCTCCTTTTGCCATGATCATTTCATGTATTCATTCTTACTTCTATCGTTTTTTTTTTCTTCATTTACATAACTCCCGTTCACTTCACCAAGCTGACCTACAGTTCGACTAGGGCACAAGACGGTCTGAAGATCAGGAACGTACCTAAGTCCCGACGAACGAACACATAGTTATGCAATCAAAAAATTGTGTTACATTCCTAAGGAAGTTAATTTCCCAGTAATCGAACGGCGTTTCTCGAAGACGCTAGTAAAAGAAATTTCGTAGTTACTTGGATACGATGAACCAACTGCTTTAGGATACTGAAGGAACGAACAGAATCCTTCATGATTTTAAGGTAGGCGGGAAAAACGGGGAAAGGTTACCGTAAACAGGAAAAATCAACAGATATGAACATTAAACAGGTGAAGGAAGAAGGGGCGGTCAACAAAACGAAGGACAAGACACGACAGAATTGACCCTCGACAGGAGAGAGGGGATAGTCACGATTGAAGAAAAGGGGGAACACAACAGAAGTGGGATGGGAGATGAGAGGGGAAAGGAAGTGATAACAGGACCCCTGACCATACCTGACATGAAGTAGTTATGCATGGCCTCCTTGTCCATCTTGTGAGTGTTGTAGCAAGCCTGGGCCGCCTTCCGCAGCAGCTTCTGCATCTTGCCCAGCGTGTCCCACCAGGTGGCCTGGTCCTGAGCCTGCAGCTTGGGTACTCTCTGTGAGGGAACATGGAGGTGCTGGTACTGCCTGACGGACTGACTGACTACTGCTGCTGCCACTGCTGAACGCTTGCCTTACGACTACAGCTGCTAATACCAAGCAAGATTGCTCTCTCTCTCTCTCTCTCTCTCTCTCTGCACCATTCTGCCCAATCACTCTTTTAAGATTACACGTCTGCATCATCTTAAGATAACCAGCCTACTCTCTGATTTCAATTTTGCCTGTTAAAGAAATAGCCTTCGACTCAAATATAACAGAAGTATAATCATCTTTCATCATCAGTTAACAACATACCCATCGCTTCCTCAACGCTGATCGCCGTCTCAAGCTGTCTTAACGAGTTTGTATCATCCGAATATCTTATTACCATTACCCACGACACGACCTATAACAAATATTCCTCTCTAGAATCATAGCTCATGTATAAATATCTACAAAACCAGAGTATTCAGGAGTACCATAAGCCCATCGATAACCTAGTTTTAAAGGAATATCTCCAAAGAAATGAAACCACACAACTGTATTCCTGTCACTCTAAATATAACTGTCTCTTCTACAGCTAATATATGCATATTTCAATCATCCTGAATATCAGGTGTTGTCTCAGGCTAACATCATACATAGTTCAGTAACTAAACTAGAAATCTAAATGTTCGTTTGAGTGTCTATCAACTGAAAGGGCTGGATTACGGTACAATATATCTGCTCCAATACGTTCTTGTATTTAATACTATTATTATGGCCATATCAGTACGTCTTTTATCATTCTCTCACTTTCTCTCTCTCTGACGACCTTCATCATTACTCAGTTATTCTCAAGCCTGGTATTGTCGACCTCTGCTTTCTCCTTTACTCCAGAACTTGCAAACTGCTGCCTTACCCAAGGTTTGGTATGTTCCGTGCTTCTGCTATCGTGCTCGTGATGGGCTTGACCCTGGTGTGCCACAATAGCAAACGTGGGTCACACACGCATACACGCACACACATCACCTACATTATACGTATATGCCCCCCTCCCGCAAACACACACACACACACACACAAGTCCACAATGAGGTATAAAGAGAATCACTAATTACAGACAAGCCGACCCTGCTCTTAAAAGCAGAAGAAATGCAACTCTCAGCCTTACATTAAGTGTCTCTGGCTTGACATACGACGTAAACACAGAACTTTTCGTTATGTTATTACCAGGGAAGAAGGGACTTGTCGATCTTTGTGTAAATGAGTGCAGGGCTCTGGAGGTATGCGTGTAACACAGGCCCGAGCGATGGGTTCCGCTAAGCGCATGAAAGGCTTTGGTACATCGCTCGCCTCAAGTGGGTCTTTCAAAGGGACGAAGTCCGCTCAACGACTTGAACCTAAGACGGATGAGGCGTAATATCCACTGTGGAAAGACCTCCTTCCGCTATACATCTGTTCGCAGGTGTATTGAAATGGGAGATATATAAGGCGACTGTGTGTCCATAAGTGTATAGATGATTCACCTCGTGTGTATGGCACAGTGCCGACCTCTTACTCATGTAGAAACTTTCGACAAGAGATGTATAAGTTTTCTATCTACCGCACGCAGCTATAAATCACATGGGACCAGTAGAATCCCCAAAGAGCAAGCTCGGTGCCTATCATCCATCTAACCTCTCTCTCTCTCTCTTAACACCCGTCTTTCCACCACACTCTCCCTCACTCTTTCCGCAACTCAGGACTGTCAGTACCGTAGGATGGATAGGAGTGCACAATAAATTAGCCGCAATTGCGGCAAAAATCAGAATCAATCTTTCCACCACCCCTCCTGTCGCCTGTCTAATCCCGTCCCTTTGCACGAGCGGGAGGGGGAGGAGGAGGAGGTCGACCGACACCGACTTCACCCCCTCCCGCCCCCGACACCTTAGGGAAGAGTTATGTGAGGAGGGGGAGGGTGTGGGGAGTGTCGCCTGTGACACGGTGACCCTCATACCTGCTCCCTGTCACGAATGGTCGTGGCCACACCTGGTCTCTGTCACACATGATCACCACCACATTTGAGCTCCCACACACCTAGTCACCGTCACACCTGTTCGTCACCACCACTGGTCACTAACACACCTGTTCGCCACCATCACTGGTCCCTAACACACCCGGTCCCCACCACACCTAGCCACAAACACATCTGGTCTCCACCACACCTGGTCACCAACACATATCTTAATCCATGTATAACCAAAATCGCCACCACAACCATACATACCTTCACAACCACCATCCCAAACGCAACCACAACAAGAACAACCACTCATCACAACCAGAGTCGCTGGAACCACGACATGCACAACCACGCCCCCGGAACAAACCTTATTGTTGAAGTTGACGAGGATGGAGGAGATGGGCTGGAGGATGTAGACGAAGGGGACGGCGTTCGAATCCTTCTTGTACCAAGTGTCGATCAGGATGGTGTCGACGCCCATGTTGATGAGGGCTTCGCGCAGCATGAGCAGCTCCGAGCCCAGGATGACGCTTGGGATGGGCCGGTACCCGTACTTCTGTCCCCCGAAGAACTACGCGAAGCAGTGAGAGAGAAAAAGAAAGAAAACGAGGACGTTGTTAATCAGGGCTCCGCGGGTGTTTGCAGACCTGGCTCTTAAAAGGAAGGAATGGTTACAGGGAGAGGATTAGTCGAAAGAAAGGAGAAGATTCCGCAGCTTAATTCTTTAAGAAGGAGTATTTGGGGGGGGGGGGGGGGTAGGTAATGGTTTACGGAACACAGATACAAGGTGGGTATAGTCCTCTCATCCCGTCCATGCCTCAGTTCTGTGAGGATGCTGGTTCGTTTGTGGTAGATATGTATTAATATATGAAAGGCAGACAGCCTTCTCGTCTTGTCGAAGGGCTACTGAAAAGCTGATCTGCTGTTAAGATATATATATATCTAAAAATAAGATAATCATCTTTCCCATCCCTAAAAATAAGATAATCATCTTTTCCATCCCTAAAATTTGCGGGTATAAAAGAAAAAACGTGTCTTCCTTGATGGGTCCAATGAATTTCGGAGTGATCAATACGACTCGTGTTCTCTCGGCAGGGTTGGTAAGCATGATTGTGAGACAGATTTCCTGATAATTACGGTCGCTCCACTTTATAGATATCCCATCGAAATATGAAATCATTATAACATTTATTATGGCACTATAACATTTATTATGGCAAATGACAGGAAATGTTGATAGCAATCGATATATTACAAGCTGTACTATTAGAGCGAGGCTACACACAAATGGGCATTTCTCAAAATATTTCGTCCGTGGTGTCATACTGTTTCACACAAATAGTGGCAAGATACTTATTTTTTTCTTTTTGCCGTGACTTCAGTGGCACAGCACGCTATCCAGTGTGGCTTTAAAATCGTTCTGTTTATTTAGGAAAATAATCCTCTTCATTCCCATCGATTAGCCACAAGTCAACAGGCGAGCCAAGATACTGACTTGATGTCTGGGAAGGTATGAAAGATTTCAGAACAATGTCAGCTTATACCTTTGTTTCCGTTCAGGTTTATCTGCAAAACTGGTTCAAACTCGTGAAAATACCTAAAGGTACGCATTAATCTCTGTAAAATATCGAACATCAAAAAATACTCGATCGTGTTGTGTTGAAGGTCTGTATACTGCAGTTGATGGGTGGTTACGTCGTGTGATTACTGTTTGTATGTTACGGGGAGAGAGTTTTACACTCGTGTTGCCCCGTCTCTTAACCTTGTGTTTATGCACCATATCTTTAGAATGTATACACACACACACACACACGCACGCACACCAGCCTAAGTTCTCTCTCTCTCTCTCTCTCTTTGCAAGCGCTTGCCAGAGGTTTTATTTTTTTCAGGTTTTTCTTGGGTAACTTCACCAATCCATGGACAACAGATAAATGAGGTCTTGTTGATTATAGCCAAGCCTATATACGGTTAGCTTAAATGACACCTACTGGACGAAACCAGGATACAAGGTGTCATTAGAAAGGAATTTAACTAGTATTTCTCAATCTAGCCCTGTCGTTTGACCTTGACACGGTTACCATCTTCATTCCTAATAACAGTTATGATGGTACTGGTATCCACTAGATTAATGGAAGCATCTAATATCATTGTATAAGCATTTGATACTCTCAAGGGACGAATCTCAAGATGCTCAAAAGTGTATAAGTATTCGAACTCATCGAACTCACCACGAAGTTGGGTCCCATGGAGAGCCTCTGGCAGTTGTCGATCTCCCTCATGCAGAGCTCGGTGGTCATGTGGTCGTCTGTGGCCTCGTCTCTCACACCCCACCTCATGTCCACAACCTGTAAAGGAGAACATGAGTGCCAAGGCAGGAGCGACAGGTGTTTTTGTTCTGTTGGTAACTCATGCAACCTGGCTGGACAGGGCTCTTGCTGGCTTCCTGTGGCGGTAGTGCCAAAGGTTTTGAAACCTACCGGTCAGTCTTTTCCTCTCTCTCTTTCTTTCTAACCCTTTATTTCTCTTCCTCTCCAATCTCCCTCATTCTCTTCCTTGCCTCTCACTATCCCTCTCTCCCTCCCTCCCAACGCCACTCACCTGGAACTCGAGGCCATGCTTCTCTCTGCAGAACTCCTTCAGCCTCGGGTACACCTCCGCCATGAGGGTGTTCCGCTCCATCAACATGTCTGACCAAAACAAAACAAAACAGGAGCTCATATCTCTACCATTTACGTACATAATTCCTCTACAACCCTCTGCTTCTAAGATCCACCTATATGATCTCAATATCCTCATCTATATCGATATATATATATATATATATATATATATATATATATATATATATGTAGCCGAGATAGCGAGAGTACGCACCTGTGAAAGTGGAGGACGTAAAGATGCGGCAAACTTTGGAGCTGACGGGAGGAAGGGTGTCCAGAGAGCCCGCGAAGATCTTGTCCACTGTTCGATCGTCCATGCTTCCTCCTCACCTGCTATACAGCCACACACACACACACACACACGCACGCCTGGTCGGGGGTGAGGATTCATGGCTCCATTAATCACAGTGATCCACCTACTTACACACTGCTATATTGAGCCATTATCACAGTGAACCATATACTTGCTTACTGTTACAGTGAGCCATATAGTGAGCAATGGGTTCAAATATAGGTTAGTGAGTCTTGTGTGCTGTTAAGTAAGTTCTCTTATGGTGGACTTGACGTTCATTATAGCTAGCTACTTGTTCATGTTCTGGTGAACCTCGGGTTCATTCTTATGAACGACGTGTTCACTGGAATAAGACAGGGACAGAGAAATCGTTTCAGTGGCGATAATTTGACATTCTGTTATAAAGTAATTCCTCATGGCAAGGGACTGAATTATCTGTATTATTTTCTAATCCGTAAAATAAGCTATATGTTCAGTGTCGTAAATCATTTGCTATTATAAGAAGCCAAATGTTCATTAACCAGGTGTTCCTTGACGTTAAGAGGGGTGTTCATATATAGTAAGCTTAGTGTTCATTATAGAACACCACGTCCTTTATACACTGGTGATCAATGCGTTCATTATAGTGAGCAACGGATTCATCATACTGAACCACATGTTTGTTATATTGTGGTCTTCGCGTTCATCAAAACGAGTCACGAGTTCAGTATGATCATCCGGTGTCGTTATATCAATTTTTTTTTGTTCACGTTACAGTTAATTACGTGCTCATTATAGTGAGCAAAGCGTTCATCACCGAGCGACTTCTTAACCACCTTGAGCACAACGGTACGATACTTGAACACAACGGTAGGACTACCTTACCCAAAGTCGTGTCAAGGGTCGTACCGACGTGATTACGGGGATCATACCACCGTGCTCAGGGTTCTATATCTCTTGTTTCTTTACCTTTATTCGTCACTTCTACAATTATTTCTGATATGAATGACCCATCTTTAAGCATTAGGACACTGGCTGTCTTGCGTTGTTTTACACCCGCACCTCCCTCACGTACAGACGAAACAGCCGGGGAGAGAGAGAGAGAGAGAGAGAGAGAGAGAGAGAGAGAGAGAGAGAGAGAGAGAGAGAGAGAGAGCGTAACACAAACACAGTCTGGCTACTTCCATGGCCTTCAAAACGACCTGACGTGCCCGTCAGTCACAAGAACATCGTGTATCGAACGAGGATCACCCCGCCCTCCGTCGGACGATATATATATATATATATATATATATATATATATATATATATATATATATATATATAAAAAATATA
>JAYMFT010005549.1:0-17144 GCA_038088735.1 Panulirus argus | reverse complement strand
TATATATATATATATATATATATATATATATATATATATATATATATATATATATATAGTGTGTGTGTGTGTGTGTGGGTGTATGTGTATGTATATGAGAGCAGTTCTGGATAGTCATTTCAAAAGAAAAATTGCTTTTGTGTCAAACAGAATTAATTAATATTCGCTCTGTGTGTTTACCTATGCCAGCTGACCCACAAAGAGTTGGTGCTTTAGCGAAGGCGAAAGAAAACGTTTTATGGGACACTTGGATATTTTAAAGGAAGAAAATCTACAGATTCATATCTATATTCAGATCCCTTGTTCATCAGGGCCTGCAGGCGTATATGGGGTACTGAACGGGCAATAGAGAGAGCGAGATCGCTTACTTTGGGTCGTGGATGGCAGGAAGGGAGGCAGGCTAGGGAGGTTATAAAGGAGGAGGAGAGGGGTGGGGTAGAGAGAGAGAGAGAGAGAGAGAGAGAGATAACCTACTCAGTTTCATTAGGGAACCACGTTCATTAGTGGTGCACCAGCATTATGTGTTCTTTAGTAGCACATCGTGCCTGCAGCGCATACAGCGAGGCTGAACTACACTATGTTGTATTCTCGTGTTGCAGGAATAACAATAGACTCCTTCTCCAGACCCTCGTTTTCTGTTACAGAAGAGTTTCAAAGGGTAACTGAAATTAAGAAAAAAAAAAAAGCAGCTTCTTTCTCATAACCGGTGTACAGTAGCCTTTAAGATTAGGATGTTTGTCATGTGAATATCGCCCGCCGTCCATGTTAATGTTCAGATTGTCGGATACTGCCAGAAATACACATGCCTAAAATGTTTTGTCCTTTTTTTTACCAGTGGGTAAATATTTAGTGCATTACATTCTTATTTACCAGTGGTTAGATATCAGCAGTGTAACGATTGAGGACACCTACGGATCGCTGTGTGGCTTGATCTCCGACCGAGCTGTGGGGTTAGAGAGGAGCCTCTAAAATCATCACATACACACACTCATGCTTATTAGAAACATGCTTAGTTTTAAGACGGAAGGTAATGCAGTTTTTAAGCCTCTCTTTGATGTGTGTAACTGTTCATAAAATTTAATAACGCCATTTTTTGAATTCATGTCTCCGCCAGCGCTATCAAAGTTTTATGTCTTCCTATCACCATTTTTCATCGTAAGCACCTTCCTAAAGTTTTATTATGTTTTACCGGAAGTATTATTATTTTGTGCCTGTATGTGTTAGACGATAAAGTTATCTTCTGTCGTTATATATATATATATATATATATATATATATATATATATATATATATATATATATATATAGTAAACTATGAGCTGAATATTGTGGAGATAGCGCTCAAAATACATATTTTAAGCTAAGTATTTTTGCTGAAACCACGTTGTCATTTACAGACTACATGTTGGAGTGTAATAATTGTGCCTGGGAATCTGCAGTAACTTTTGATATCAATTAGAGGTTGAGAAATTTTTAAGTTAAAAGTGTAAACAATGCCAGAAACATTCAAGATTTTGACAGTCTTTCTGTTCTGTAAATATTTATAGTCACCCCGGTATTACACGTAAATAGTTTTCTGTAGATCTGTAAAGGAAACCCCGTACTTTGTATTTATTGCCGGATTGTTTTTTCCTAATGTTATTGAAACATTTTATCGTTGTGATAAATATTATCAAAGCTTTTCGTTTATTTTAATGTTTTTAATTTCTTTGTCTTTATTCTTATCCTGATTGATGGACTAGATATGTTGATGAAAAACTTGAAGACCATATCTTATGTTGTATGGCAAGATACCCATTACTGGAGCGGTTATGATGTCTGTTTCTTTCCCTCTTCTGCTAAACACTGGAACTGTTAAACTACTTCCATCTCCCTAAACCTGCAAGGTTTGTCCCTTTGAAATAGATAGGGTTCTCCCTTACCTGAAAACATCGACTATTCTCTTATCTATTCTCTTTTTTACCCCATTATTATTATTATTTTTTGTATGCAGGGCTTAGTCCGGATGTGGTACTTATAAAGAATTAGGTATAGAATGAAAAGAAAATAGAGAGTATATATACCGTTCCTTAATTGTTTAACCATTACTGATATTGTGAATGAGAATCTATAATTTAATCTTCTTCTTCTTCTTCTTCTTCTTCTTCTTCTTCTTATTATTATTATTATTATTATTATTATTAATATTTTTATTATTATTATTATCAGACTGATACAGTATTTATTTCATGTTATTAAAGGTGGTAAATATACATGTATATAGAACAGGTGTGAATATGTTAGAACCAAGTTCTCATACATAGAAAAATATGGCACCAAAACTGTACTGAAGTTAAAGTAATAATGTAACACGATGCGTCAACGACGTTACTGTCCGTCTCGTTGAAACATTTCTTGTCGTTGATTAACGAAAAGTTCAAAGAGCAGCTGCTTCACTTGAGCTCTTTGAAACCTGATGAGAATAAGAGTGTTCTGTTTATTCTTGAGCAAGTTTGTTGACATTACCTGGTAAGTTTATTTACGCCGGAAATACATTTTGTGTACATAGTACAGTTGGTAATATTCTTCTATCCCATATAATGAAAAAAACGTGTTACACATTCATGTGATTCTTCAAGGAAGACACCGTGTGTACCTCAGCAGCATTATTACCACCACCTTCGAGACCCAGCGTGGCGTAACACGCCCAGCGTTTACCTGATTTGCAAATATGGCCTTAGATACCCGGTGTGGCATAGACTAGTGTAGCCGCTTGGCTTTTCTGAAGGTGAATGGCGCTGGCAACGTGAGAGTGCTGCGGGCTGGGAGGAGGATCACACATTTATCAGCAAAAGTTTTTCCGGATTAAACCTCAGCTGGTCCGGGAGATGAATGGCTGCTTCCGGCACCACTGGAAGAACTCCGGAAATTTAGTTCGAAATGCGCCATTTTCTCTGAGGTTAATTAAGTCCAGAAAATCTTCATGTTTTCCAGGGTTGGGGGTGTAGTGGATACGGGGGGGGGGGAGATGAAGGTTTCTCAAGAGTTGAATACCAAAGTTTGTTGGTGGAATAATGAATTCTTGAAATGGAATGTGCATGTAGGAAATAATAAAGAAAATCAATTTTAGAAGGACGTAATTCTAGATTGCAACCATTTTCATTCGTTTTTTCATCTTTTGTAGCTCGTAGATTAAAGTCCACCGGATGTGGTAGATTGCTGAACAAAAGCGTAACTGCGTCATATCTGTAAAATAGATCGGGCGTATATGCTTGCGTAGCGTTAAAGCCTCTTTCCAATTTCGGTGTATGTATATATAACCATATATATATATATATATATATATATATATATATATATATATATATATATATATAGAGAGAGAGAGAGAGAGAGAGAGAGAGAGAGAGATTTGAAGATAAGCAGTTCCTTATAAGACCAGCGTGTCTTCTTTCTGTTACGGTGTTTCAGTTAGTATGGATGAATGTCAAGTTATAGAAAGATATAGCTATATTCTGTATTAAGGTATAACTGCTGCGTGGGTTGTTCTGTTTCGTCTGATGTACATATGAGAATGCTATCAGCATTCTTGAACGCAGTGGGATTGTACAGTAATGACCCGTTTGGACGAAGCAGGCGAGCTCTTTCCTCTACTTTCTGTGTTTAGAACGACTTTTAGATTATAAATTCCTTTACCACGACAGAACGACCCTTGAGCACGACGATACGACCATTAGAAACGACTATACGCCGCTTGAGCACGATGGGACAACGGTTGCCGTCGTGCTCAAGGGTCGTACCGTTGTGCTCAGTGGTCATATTGTACTTAAGAGCCTTACTATTGTGCTCAAGGGCTGTACCGTCGTGCTCAAGGGCTTACTGATACTAAGAAGACGTCTGCCACACTCTGTCGTGTTGACCGTGAGAGCTGAGGGTAGACAGTCTCTCTGCAGAGGCAATTCCTTAACCTGGGAGTGAGGTATAACCCGGCTCTTTCCTGTTTAATCAAAAGCCTTGTTCATTTTCCCCGGGATTAAAACTTGTGTTACGCTCGACTAATTGGATTTCCCTTTTTTTGTATTGGAAACAGCTGCGTTGCGTGTGTGTGTGTGTGTGTGTGTGTGTTTTGTGCTGATTTATGTTGGCATTCGTAAATACGTGCGTGCTTCCCTCTCTCTCTGTCTCTCTCTCTCCGTCCTCATATACCTGACTATGTTCGTGGTGGCCACTCTCTCGGTAGGACAAGATGTGCAGACCCCGAAGACTACGTTGCTCCCATTAGCGCTTATTGCTAATCATTGTATATATATATATATATATATATATATATATATATACTGTTCTGATAAAGGCGTGACTGCTGAATCACATTGTAATTTCATGATAAATTATCTTTATTTCAACTTAACCTCCTATGGTTAGGTTTAAGCTGACCTAAATAAAGATAATCGTATCTCATCATTGTCTTTTTTTTAGTCCGGCTTTGGTTTGGCTTGCACACCTGTTATGGCGCATATGCTGATGAGCGCATTGCAGCATGCGGACGCATACTAAAGCCATGCGTCCGAATTCCGCGCCGTCTTCAAATGTAGCATAGACACACCGCAGAGTTCCTCTCGAACCCTGACGATGGAGAATGGAACAGTTTTACCAACTTGCTGGCCACATTCACGTGAGGTGGAGACATTAAAGTGCGTCATCTCGTAGGTCTTTGGGTGCGGGGGGCACGTGGCTTCATCCTCTGCACGCACTCTTTGAGGGCCGTGTGTAAAGTGCGTTCAGAGATGGCCCCACGCACATCTGTCAAATGATTGTTGTGGTCTGTGGGGCAGGCGGGTCCCTGCCTGGCTGAGTGTGGTTGCCTTTGCTGAGACCGCTGGCTAGTGCTGTTCACAGACTAGGGATACAGACATGTAGATAGCAACGTATACAAGCAAACAGACAGACATATTTACAGGCAACATATATACGAGCGGATAGATAGACATAGATATTTACTAGATATATATACATAGAAGCAGTTAGAGTGATAGATATTAGGTTTTGTTTCATGTATACTTCAGGAAGTGGGACTTTTTGAGAATAGGGGTATTAAGTTATTTGTTAGAGGGTCGTAGGTCGTGAATTGTCATCATCAGTCTCTTTAGTCGTTCGTGATTGACATGGTAGTCTCTCCAGCGAGTCGTCGTGGTGGTTCCCCGTGAGCTAAGATAGTTTTTTGCCTTGACATATTTGTTGGTCACACAGTGTGTTCGGCCAGAGTACAGTGAGAATTTCTTGGGGTCCTTAAGGACAGATACAGGTCAGAGAAAGTTTGATTGAAGGGACTGGTAGGATATGCACCGGGGATTTATACAGCGGGGGTGAATGTGCCAACCTTTCTACAGTGGTTTTGGAGGTTGTGGGAGGGGGGGGCGAAGGAGCACAAGCGACAGTGTGTGTGTGTGTGTGTAGAGACACGAGACCACAACACGGTTTTATAAAAAGAAAGCCACTTCCGGGTTACATAGTCCGTGATTATGGTGGTGCGGCCACTCGGTTTAGGGTAGGGGGGGTGGGGGTGAAGAGGGGGGGGGTCTGCTGCTGCTGCTGCGGGTGGAAGGGTCTGCGGGCCGAGTGGAGAAACCTGTGTAGAGGAGGAGGTAAAATGTGATAATAAAGGGATGGAGGAAAAATATGTGTGTGCACAGGAGGGGGAAGATTGCCGAGGTCGAAGTGAATTGGGCAAATGATTGAGAGAATTTTTGAGATTTTTTGATGTATAAACAAGATAGACGTAGATATGTAGATAACACAGCATGATAGTTAGGTAGGATACGAGAAACAAGACACAAGATGGGATATGAGAAAGAGAAAAAACTCGTTCTAAAGATAGATTTATAGACAGCAAGCGACAAAATATAGAATTATAGACAGCAAATGACTAATATAAACAGAAGAAAATGAGGAAACAGATAGAGGGTGATCGACACAACTTGAGACGTGGTCTTAACACACTGAGTACCTTGCAGGAAGCGAATCCCAGCTCCTCTTTTCTCTTTATCCCTCTTTGTTATTACTCTAGTTTCCATTTTCCATTTTCATCATGTATTGCTTTAGGGGGAAGATGGGATGAGTAATGTGTTTATGGCTCACCCTTGTGATGTAAATCATGGCTTACGAACCACGGACAGTGCCTACCGGATCAACAATGGACAGTCACCTTACGAAGCACACAGACAGTGCGTACCAGACCAACAACGGACATGCACCTTACAAATCACGGACAGTGGCTACGGGCCAACAACGGACAGTCACCTTTCAAACCACGAACAGTGTGCACGTACGAATAACGAAAATATTTCAAAGCTTAATGATTTCCGTACATTCAGTTTGGTATAACAGACGGTTAAGTTAAGCATGAAAACAGGTAACTTTAGCAGGTCTGAGACAGGTTATTCCGTTTTCTACGTGACCGAATTGTGAAAAGAAAACGTGACAGCGTCCCCCCACCTCCCCCGTCTTTGATAATTTAGGACGTAATGAATTCCAGAGACAGTTTAAAGTAGCTGGCATCAGACGAGAACTGGCTTCACATCTTATGGTTGGCAGCAAAGGAGTTGTGGTCATATGTGGTTAGTGGTTATCGTACGCTTGGCATGAGACGATGTAGTTAACGCGTTTGGTAGGAAGTTAAATACGAGGTGGGACTGATCGTACGCTGGCTATGGTATAGTGTGATAGTTATCATGATACGTCTGGCGATCAGAAGCCTAACTAGGTGGGAGTGATCGTAAGGTAACAGTTACGTGAAATAGTGATATCATGCCTGGCGTATAACGAAATTGTGTTTATACGTCTGGCAGCTAGGTAGCTAGGAGTGATCGTACAGCAGGAGCTGGGGATGTGATAAATATTTTGACGTGCGACGCCTCTGGCGGGTTGATCGATCCGTTCCTGGCAAGGACGATGATAACTTCTCTCGGTTAATTTTGTCAGAGTTAGGAACGTGTCGGCGGGTCATGGGTCAGCGGGTCACTTGGGAGTGATTTCAAGGTGGGTCATATGGGTGACCTGCTTGACCTGAGAAGGGGTGAATGAAACAAGGGATTATAAGACTGAGACCAGGTAAGATTTACGCGATTGGTGGCACACGAAGAAAACGGGCAAGATATGTGGTAGAATGAGACGATACTTCCCGTGGTAGGATGAGACGAACCAATCCAAACAATACACTTCTTCAAGAAACATGTCATAGTAAATGTCGACCTGGTAATTAATATAAATAATATCGTATTAACGGTACATTTACGCAATAAGATTTTCAAATAGCTTTTGTCATTATATGTTTTACGATCATTGTTTGTTGTAGATGTTATCCTGGCCACCGTCATGGATTGATTTATTTTTATGTTGCAGGCTCCAGTCACGGACAAAAGTCCACATCAAGGCCGGGTCCTAATTAAAATAGAGAGGGAATTGAGAAAGGAAAAAAAAAAGACAGGGAAAGTATTTACGATTTTTTGAGAAAATGGAAAACCTTTCTCTTGAAATGAACCAGGTTATAGTTATTGGGAAAGACATGAGAGGGTAGAGAGTTCCAAAGCTTCGACGTGTAGGGAAAGAAGCAGTTCTCAAAACGGCACACCCTTGATTTGCCGATGGCCACACAATAATCATGTGACGCAGCAGCTTGCCGAATATTCCGTGGTCTAACTAGTGGTAGGGGCACACAAGCAGCCAGCTCTAGGGAGCAAAAGCCAAAGTAATACCTACAGAAAAGGGAAAGTGAACCAATGTTGCGGCGTTGGGCAAGGAGGTCAGGTGGGAAGTTAGCCTGGGACAGTTTATAAATCGGATCACTTTCGACTCAGCTCTGTCAAGTAAGGAATCAGAGCTAAAACCATCCCAAATGTGGAAGCAGTACTCCATACAAGGACGAATCAATCCCTTGTACTATACCATCCTATAACTTTCTCTTTTCTGAGCTAAATAGATTCAAGTCGTTTAATTTGCTCTCCTAGGATTTATATCTCAGACGGGAAATCATCTTGATAGCCGAAGCTCTACTCTCTTCTTTCTGTCATTTTTCTTTTTTAGGAAGGGTTTCCAAAACTGAACACAGTATTCAAGATGTGGACGAACTAATGAACTGTAAAGAGTAAGGATGATTTCCCTGGACTTAAATTCGAAGGCCCGACTTATGAATTCAAGAACTTTGCTCGCTCTTTTCACTGCTTCTGTGCACTACTTACTTTTGCAGTTCAACAGAATTCGTACTGTAACTTGCCTTTTCAATTTTGCTCCCGATATGTAAAACTTTGCGCTTGTCGATATCAAAATTCATGAGCCATTTATGAGCTCAGTCCATCAGTTTGTCTATAGCAGTTTGAAGCTGTAGACTTTCAGTTTCATTTGTAGATTTACTTCCCAGGTTTATGTCATCAACAAATTTGGTATCTTGCAATGCAGACTATTATCAATATCAAAGATATATATGTAAATGAGAACCGGTCCCAAGACTGATCCTTGTGGCACTCCAGTTGTTACGTTTAACGACTCTGAGGCTCGACCATTAATCACAACTTTTAGTTTACGGCCAGACAACCAATTTCCAGTCCACTGATGTACACCCCTATCAATGCCAGGTGACTAGATTTCTGCTAGTACCCTTTGATGCGGTACATTATCGGAGGTATTTTGAAAATCTAGATATATAACATCAGCTGCTTTACTTTCGTCATACATGTTGATCATATAAACAAATCCAGCCGATTTGTCGGACATGAGCAATACCGTTGAAGACCATATTGAGAATAGCATATTGATTGGTGGTCTTCTAAATGGTGCACAAGTCTATCTCGAATGATGCTTTCCATAAGTTTTCCAACTAAAGACGTTAAGCTAATAGGACCATAGTTTCCGGGCAGTGACTTGTTACCCTTTTTGAATATCGGTGTTACACTGGCAAATTCCATTCATCTGGAACTCTTCCTGTAGTAAGTACCATAATGAAAAGGGTAGACATGGGCTTAACTATCTAATTTTTTCGCCTTGTTCATTGTTCTTGGATACAGTTCATCAGGACCTGCCGTTTTATTTTCATTCCGATTATTGCTGAAAGTATGTCTTCGGCTTTTATGTCAATTTGTTAAAGAACGTACCCCTCTCTTGCCAATGAAACTGGATTTGGGACATGGGATGTGTCTTCGATTGTAAATACTGATGCAAAAAGGCTGTTCACTATTTTTGCAATGGCTTCGTTGTCTTGAACCAAGTCACCATTTTCTGTAACTAATGAACCTAGTGACTGGGTAATGAGTCTCTTGCTTCTAACAACTGTAAAACTGCTTAGGGTTTCTTTTGTTATTTCAAGCAATATACGCTTCATATTGACGCATACCTCTCTTACTTTCTCTACGCAAATTAACATACCTTACTCTCTCACAATAGTTACTGAATTCTCTGAGTTTCTTGTGATCTACTTTCTTACACAACCGGCAATATTCTTATTTCACCGTTCCACCACCTTGGCTTCGTATCAAAAATAGGCCGTCTATTTGCAAGCATATACCCTCTACTGCCTTGAACGTTTTACTAAAGCTTTTTCAAGCTACGTTCATGTCATTTTCATTGACCATATCATCCCAGGTTTGCCTGTTTAAGAGCAATGCGAAGATTACTGAGATTTGCACTTTTAAAATTAGGTATTTTTTCGCGATTGTCATGCTGACTAACATTACATGTAGTGTTGAAAGCAACAGCAAAAGTAACTTGTCGGCGATCAGTTGCACCAAAATTTTCTCCAACTTACATTATGAACGAGATCCTCATTTGTGGTTAGAATTAAATCTAATATATTGTCTTTGCGAGTAGGTGAGGGTGGGTTAGGTAGCTAAAAACTATTCTTACTGTTATTTTCTTACAAATCTTACCTTTAATTTCTACAAAAATGAAGTCGACGTTCTCAACGGCTACAGCATTTTTTACTAAGTGACTTAAATGAGCTTTAACAAAGAGCAGGACACCACCGACTACTTCGTTTTCCTTCTCCCTCCCTATTAAACAGAGTGTACCCTGGAACTGAGTATTCGGCGAGGAAATCTCTACTGTTGATATCGAACCAAGATTCGGAAATGGCAATCTTATATTTCCTTCTAATGCTGTTGTCACTAACTCTGAGGTTTAATTGCATATATACTCTGAGCATTAACATAAATATTCCGAGCGTTAACTTCAGTGAGAGACTTTGGCCAATATGATGCTGTCGCCCTTGATATACCGAAAGCTTTAACTAAGATGTGGAACTGGGGCCTAATCTCCAAGTTTCCCTCTATTGGATTTCCTTCTCCTCTGTTTTCTCGTATCGAGCTCACTCTCTGGTCAGTCCACTTCCATGATTGTTGACCGATCAACCTCTCTTTCCGTATCCACATCTGTGTCCCTCAGGGTTCTGTCCTGTCTTCAACCTTATTAACTTCTTTTTAATCATCAATTAACTGTGCTGAACGAATACCGAAGTTCAGTCATGACGACTCTAAAATTTATGTTCCTCCGCCCTTTACAGATCTGCTTTAACTTCAATGTTCGATGTATGTCTCGTCTCATCTCGTCTCGTCTCGTCTCCTCGCAACTACATACACAGACTCAGAGTTGAAGAGGTTTTCCCAGTAAGGCAGACATAACCTATTTAACTTCAACGCAAATAAAACCCAGATCTTTCCTGTTTCCATTTCTAAAATTCCTCACCTTTCACAGCTCTTATAATGGTTCTATGATTATAGCATCGGACGGACTAACCGTACGTGGTATCAAAGTAACATCTGGAAATCCTACATAATACTACTTGCTAAATCTGCCTATAAGGAACTCGAGTTCTGTTTAGATCCCAAACATTACCGTCTTGAGCAACTGCTGCGGTGTTACAAAGGACTGATTTGTCTTTGTATAGTGCACTGCTCTTCCAACCAGAGCGGCTATACCCGTACATCCATACTCGGAGGAATTGATTCAACTGCAATCCGATTTATCAAAACTTCCAAACTGACCGAAAGCTTGACCCGCTTATCCTACGGCGCACTGCTGAGTTTCTTTCATTTTTATAAAGACAGTACTTTGGTTTCATCCTCCGAGGTCTGACTGCGAGCGTGCCTCCGCCATTAGCTGCACCATGTTGTATTCTGCAAGCTACTGCGTCACACGATTACTGTGTGGCTGTTGGCACATCAGGAGGTTGGCCGTCGTGATGTCTGTTTCTTCCCTTACACCGATAAGCTTCGAAACGTAAGTACAGTGTTATATGTTATATCAGTCTTAAAAGTACAGCTCCTCGCTGCATGAACATTAACACTCTTATTAAGATCTTCAAAAAATTCAAGAACATGTACGCAATTCATGGTGTACATCAAGTCAGATGAGCTAATACGAAAGGATAATAGGGAAAACATCTGTGAAATTACTCGCGTAATCCCAGACACTAACTCGTGAGGCAACTCCCGCACAGATCCAGCCAGAGTGTGTGTGTGTTTTTGAAACAAGAGAGGCGACACAGATGACTGTGTTGAGACACGAGTACACATGAAAACATATAAAGCATACAAGTAACGGATGATCTATTGGCCTCTAAGAAAGTTACAAGTAAAAATTGTTCAGTCTTTTTTATTTATGATCGTTCAGGTACCTCCTGAAAACTGCGCGTGTTGGTTGACATTAGATGGGCTGAGGTACATGACGAGGTGATGCTGTGACCTGTTACCCGTCGCCCGCATCCCACACTCCCCCCCCCCTTAACCTACTCTCCAGCAGAAGAGAGGGGAGGGGGGGAGCAAGGTACTTCAGTCCAGTATGGCACATTAAAGGGTCAATTGGTGTGGTATGTGGTGACTGAGGGGTGAACGGTGGTGAGCTTGGGTCCGGCTGCTTTTACCATCTGCTGCCTTTCATACTGGCCTTCCATTCTTCACACATCTTTTCCCACTTACCAGCCAACCCCTGTGGCTACCTCTGGGTCAGGTCAGGTCAGTCCTTCCACCTACTTACTGTCTTAACATCAGCGTCTCTCGTGTACTTTTCCCTCTTACACTTGTGTCCCCGGTTGCTGCAGTAGCAAATTTTTGAACGTCTGAATGATATACTGGATGGCAGATTCTTTGCTTTTGTTTATCATACAAGAGTTTCAACTGAAAACTTGCACATACGACAGCTTCAGTGGAGGATAGCAGTCTCCCGGGTCCCTGAGAAAGGCAAGTCATGAAAGTCAACATAATAATCGATGAGATACTTCAAGTAGAACATCAATGTTTGCTTCCTGTCATCGTCGACGACGTCGACATTCCCAGTGCAACCTACTGTTGAAGAGTCGAAACTCGATGTCATACAGTAGCTAGCGTTGCGACTCGCTGGTCTCTCTGCCCGGGAGTTCGACTCTCGAACGAGGCAACCAGCTCCCAGCCAACCCAAGTGTTCATCCTCCCCTTTGAGGCTGGTCGATCATTGGGTACCTTCCGTAAGCTTTGGTGGGTATTCGTTAATACACGTATACGCACAAAGTTAAGGGACGCGACAACACGAGCGTAAAATTCACTCCGCCAAATACACCGTGAGCCTTACTTAAAACATGGCTTAAGAAAGTTTATTCATAACGACCCGCCAGACTCGAGCACCATGCCATCACCTTGCCAGCAACCATCTCTGTAACCTCCAGCTGCTGACAACGTTTGCCATGTTCTATAGAGCCACGCAAAATTCCAGCGACAGGAATATTTGTGATCAGCATAACTCAGAACCAGCGTCCTCTCCGACCCGCCGTACATAAAGCACAAAATCGTTCCTCTGGCCATTGTTCCTCGCTTGGGTTTAACAGGCGCGACGCCTCCGCTTCAGACGCCACTCCCTCTGTCCCAAATTATTCGGCAAGTGCGGCAAATCCACTTCACGCCAGAGCCATTTGTGTGTAACCACCGTTGACGTCGACCTTCCATAAGGTTACCAAGACTAAAGGGAACTCGGTGAGTGTTGCAAGGTGGGGAAAAGTTGTTGTTGGGCAGGACTGTGCAGTCCCCTGATCCCAAACACCACCAGACGAATGCGCCATCCAGCACCTAAGAAAATGTGCCGAACAACCAGTCAGTATCCTAAAAGTAAATACGCCAGCAAGCATGTAGTATCTCAGCGGAATATACGAGTTGACAACAACATGGAACACAAGCAAATCTCTAGAGTACAGGTTATCATCCAATCAGTGTCAGAGGGGAATACGCCATCAAGCAATCAACACACTTTCTACAAGCTAACGTCAGCGGTCACTCACTGAGGGGGAGGTCGTCAGTAGCCTAGTTGGCTGTGGGTGAAGGGTGATGGTCTGGGTCGTCAGTGGCCCGGTTGACTGTATGAGACACAGATCATCATGACCATTCGTTTTGAACATCTGCGGTTTTACAACATCCCAGTCACTGTGCGATTATATAAATGTAACAGATTCATAAAACTTAAGGGCCCCTTTCCTGGGGCTCTTACAGTTTCGAGGCTGTGCTCCAATTAGGAGCAGGGAAATGATTGACTACCGTGGAGCTTGAAGATCCTTGACGAGACTGTACTGCCTACTGTTCACTTTGGATGGTACAACCCCGCCGAAGGTGACTTCACTCACGGTGTAGCCACATGCAGTCGGGTTTCCTGTCAACTGGGTAATGGGCCTGGGAAATGAGTCCGTTGCAGTTTGCTGATAGTGTAGTTGTAGTGGCATACTGAAGTGGGATTACTCCAGAAAATCGTGTCTGGGCTTGGAAGTGAGTTAATGTAAATATAAGTAAGGTTATAAGGATTAGCAGGGCAGAGAGAGAGGCTGGCTGGAATGTGTTTGAATGGAGAGAACCTGGAGAAATTGAAGTGTTTAACATACCTGGGAGTGGACACCCTGCAGCGAATGGAACCATGGGAGCTGAAGTGAGCTATAGGATGGGTGAGGGGGCAAAGGTCCTGGGTGCACTGAGGAATATATGGAAAGAGAGGTCACTGTCTATGAGGGCATGTCTGATGGTATATTTGTAGTAAAGGTAGTGTATGGATGCAAGACGAAGGCCATAAATGGAAAAGTATGGGAGAGGATGGAAGTGCTGGAAATGAAATGCATGAGTATAGTAAGTGGTGTGAAGAGAGGTTATCTAGTAAGTAATGATGTGGTGAGATAAAGGTGTATTTGAGAGAATAGTATGGTTGAGAGGGCTGAAGAGGGTGTGCTGATATGGTCTGGATACATGGAGAGGATGAGTGAAAAAAGGATGACTAAAAAGGTATATGCGTCAGAAATGGAAGGGACAAAGAGAAAGAGGAGCGAATTAGATTCTGAAAGATGAAGTGAAAGATGCTTTGAGTGGTCGGAATTTGAATATACAGGAAGGTGTGAGCAAATGAAGTGAGGGGAGTGGGTGAAGAATGGGATGTATTTAGGGAAGCAGTCATGGCATGTGCAAAAGATGCATGTGGCATGAGAAAGGTGGCAGGTAAGCAGATTAGAAAGGGTAGTGAGTGGTGGGATGAAGAAGTAAAGTCATCATTGAAAGAGAAAAGAGAGGAGTTTGGACGATACTTACAAGGAAGGAGTGCAAATGACTGGGAGATATATAAGAGAAAGCGGCAGGAGGTCAATAGCAAGGTGCAAGGGTTGAAAAAGAGGGCAAATGAGAGCTGTGGTGAGAGAGTATCATTAAGCTTTAGGGAGAATAAAAAAAATGTTTTGGAAAGAGGAAAAGAACGTGCTTAAGACAAGAGAACAAATGGAAACATCGGTGAAGGGGGCAAGGGGGGAAGTTATAACAGGCAGTGATGGAGTGAGGAGGAGATGGAGTGAGTATTTTGAAGGATTGTTGAATGTGTTTGATGAAAGAGTGGTAGATGTAGGGTGTTTTCGTCGGGGTGGTGTGCGAAGTGAGAGCCAGGGAGATTGGTTTAGTGAAGAGAGAAGAGGTGGTGAAAGCCTTGTGGAAGATGAAATCCGGCAAGGCGGCGGGATTGGATGGTATTGCAATTGAATCTATCAAGAAAGCGGGTGACTCTGTTGCTGATTGGTTGGTAAGAATATTCATTGTATATATGGATCATGGTGAAGTGCCTGAGTATTGGCGGAATGCATGCATAGTGCCAATGTACAAAGAAAAAAGGAATAAAGGTGAGTGTTCAAATTACAGAGGTATAAATTTGCTGAGTATTCCTGGAAGACTCTATGGTAGGGTATTGATTGAGAGGGTGAAGGCATGTACAGAGCATCAGATTAGGAAGCAGTGCGGTTTTAGAAGTGGTAGAGGATGTTCTCTCTTTCCACACATTCATCAGTACTCCCAGAACTTTCCCCCTCTTCCCCACCTTACGGCTCACTTCCTCTTCCATGGTTCCATTTGCTGCCAAGTCCACTCCCAGGTATCTAAACGAGTTCACTTCCTTCGATTTTTCTCCATTCAAATTCACACCTCAACTAATCTGTCCCTCAACCTCCCTCGCTGATCAGCGCAGTTCACAAACACACTTTCTATACAAGTTCCTGGTCAACGACGTTCCTGTATCTTTGCCAGGGGTGTAAAGTTGTGTCATATACCTGTGGCTCTGACAGTAACTAATAGGTGTCACAGAAAACGATATAAATCACGTGAAGTCATCCACCTTACTGTTCATGAACATCAACCGTGAACGCAACTCCTTACTCTATTAGTCTCTCCTAGAACATGTCCAGCACAAATAGCCATCCGAGTTCGAGGATAAAACAAGGGCATGAAGGCACAACCTAGACGACAGCTGGAGGCTGTAGCACTGGGAATACGCTGGCTGGAAACTGTGTGCCTCCCAGTCCTTACCCGCCTAAACTGACGACTGGGATTTGTTTTAATGAATTTATGACGCCGAAGAGGGCGACACACCTAGTGACTTATGTATAGAGGAACTCGTGTCTCGCAGGGCACGCTGTTTATTTACATAGATATATTGGAGTTTATACGTAATACAGGAGTTAGCATCCACCAAAGTGTGGATGTCGTACGAGAATGGTATGTGAATGATTGTCTGTGAGTAGATAATTACACACATCAGTCAGGGACTGTCCCTGAGGCAGTAGGTCTCTGACTGAGGGACACTCAAGGCAGTAATGCTGAAGGTTGTTGGCGCTGGTACGATCACACAGTTGGCTGGGAAATAAACATACTATCAAACTAAAACGGACCACAGCTGCCAGCACAGGCCCTATTCAGGCCAGGACAAGCTAGGAACCACTATAACTGGCCAGGTCAGTAGAACAGGCCAAGGGACCGCTAGGATTGGCCGAGACATGCCAGGGGACCACTATGACAGACCAGGCCAGGCCGGGTGACCACAAGGTCCAGCTACAACAAGCCAGGGGACGGCAAAGACCAGCCAGGGGACGACAAGGACGGGCTAGGGGACGGCCAGGGCCTCACTCGACCGTCACAGGTGTGGGAGACAGACATCCTTCTCCACCTGCTGGCTACAGCAACCGAACATATTTTGGCACACATTCTCTCCGTCATGGCCAGTCGCCCTCTGCAACTGGACAACATCACCCTGTTATCGGCCAATCACCCTCTATTCAGTGGCCAATATCATCCAATTATTTGTCAATATCCCTCCAATACTGGCCAATATTATCCTAATATTTGGCTAATATCCCTCTATCTAATGTCTAATATCATCCAATTATTTTTCAATATCCCTCAAATATTGGCCAATATCATCCTAATATTTAGCCAATATCCCTCCATACACTGGCCAAAATCTCTCTTTTGTACTAGCCAATATCCCTCTACATACTGGCCAGTATCCCTATATATACTGGCCATCATCATTCTCTTGTTGACCAATATACCTCTATATACTGGCCATTATCATTTTATCATTGATCAATATGCGTTTGCTTATTGGTGGATATTTCTGTAAATATTATTCAACACCCCAACAGTTACTGAGTGTGCAGTATCCATCAATTTATTGATCAGTATCACTCCTGTTCGTGGTCAGTATTCCTCCACTTACTAACCAATCCTCCGCTGTATACTGGCCAATATCTCTTTTGACGTATCCGTCAATATACCTTCACTCTCTAGCAACAATCCCTCCATTCATATATATATATATATATATATATATATATATATATATATATATATATATATATATATATATAT
>JAYMFT010005538.1:0-17147 GCA_038088735.1 Panulirus argus | reverse complement strand
ATATATATATATATATATATATATATATATATATATACGCGCAGACTAGTTTCGAAAGCTGTCTCCTTACCATCCGTATTTCTATAGTGTCTCTTAAGCTTGTATGTGCTCTCTGAATGTAATTCACGTGTGAATTGACCCGTCAGAGTACAGACACCTTAACCTAAAACGAAGTGGTATGGCCTTGGATCGTAGCACTTGCTTGACTCGAGCTCATCACATACGTACCTTCAGATAACTAGCTTTTTCTATGGTAAACATTTCTGCAGGTAAGAGTATGCATAAATATTTATATGTAAACACAAAATAGGGAACTTAACTTTTTTCTTTTTTTTTTACTTTTGATGTCCCTGAACTTGGTTCATATGGTATGAAATTATTGGTATGTGGTTATACCCACAGAACACACCAGCTTAGTCATGGTGATCAGGAAGTCACATTAGCTCAGTCATATTGGCCTGGAACCGTCATATTAGCTCAGTCATATTGGCCAGGAACCGTCACATCAGCTCACTTATAGTGGGCAAGAACCGTTACATTTGCTTGGATGTGGTGTCCAGGAACCGTCACATCAGGTCCGTTATATTGACCGGGAACCGTCACATCAGCCTAGTTATAGTGACCAGGAATAGTGGCATCTTAGATTTGGTGTCCAGGAACTGTTGCATCATTTTAGTCATGGTAGGTTGAAGTCTTCACGTCAGCTTAGTTGGGGGTGACCAGGAACCTTCACATAAGCTTTGTCATGGTAGATAGAAGTCGTCATATCAGCCTAGTTAAGGTAACAAGGAACCGTCGCATCAACATAGTTTATAGTAGCCAGTAATTGACGTCTGCTCAGTTATGGTAGCCAGGAAAAGAGATAATGAATTATGGTAGGGAACTGACATCAGTTTAGTCATGGAGACCAGGAACAATCACATCAGCTTAATTATGGTGGCCAAAGTTGTGAATGCCAGGAAGTCACATCAGTTTTGTTATGGTGGCCAGAAACAGCCGTGTCAACTTATGGTTGCCAGGAACAATCACATCAGCATACATATGGTGGCCAGAGAGTCGCATGAGTTTAGTTAACATGGCCGGAAACACAGTAGCATATTCATGGTGGTCAGGAAGTCGCATCAGCTTAGTTATGGCAGTCAGTACTTATGGCATCACGTTAGATCTACACAAATGCAGTTGTTCAGGGTGAGCATATATCCATCAGGCACGTGGGGTTTGCGAGGTTTGCCGTTTCTGTCGAAAATGAGAATATTATTCATGACACTAAGGACGTGTGTTACACGGCAGTGTCAGGGTCATGAATCTGGTTCGGTTACCACGACTGGGGTGTGGATGTTACTCCGCTACTCCGGAGATATTAGCAAATATGTAGACCATCAGTTGGTATCATGTGCTGACAAGAGAGGCCCACCTCTTACACAGATAAATGATATACTTTTAATCAGTAGAAGGGCGCGTCTGCGGAAACTAGATTATCAATTTCATAAAGAACACCACTGTTCTTGGTGTTCGTGTATTGCATATACATTCTCTATCTACTGAAATGAACTTAATAAACAGGATCTTGTAATTCTAACGTTCATAACCTAGGCTTGGATACCTTGACACGGTCAGCCGCTGGGAAACACAGGGAATGGAATTGTAGAATTAGCTTGGTACACAAAGAAATTTATGTAGTCATATCTTGTCCTTTCAATGCTTGTGTATACACAAAGAACTTCAGGTCCAAAACAAAGTGTGAATAACTCACGAGAGGACAGTTCCGAACCAGACAAAGGGATCTATTGTTCGGATGACAAAAGGTCGAACTCAGATAACATGATCCATGGCCAACAATGGAATACTCCAGAGCTTTCTGCACTGGGAGGATGGCTGACACGCACGAACACACAAAGCTGTCCCATTTGAAAGTAAAACGAACCAAGGTTTGTGACTAGGCAGGTGTGTGGCTGGGGAAAAGCCCTGTAAGAGATAGAACTTCGTTAACTGTTTAACTAAATAGGACACGCACACACACGGAGTAGCTGGCATAGGCTAGGGTGTGTGCGTGTATTGTCTACACATACATAAATGTAAAGAAATAGTTCATATATATAACTCAGGACAACACGAGTGACAACACGAGTGTAAAACTTTCTCCCCGTTACGTGCAATGGTTATGACAAGTAGTTAACACAGGCCTGCGTAGTGTAGTGATAAACGTTACTGGCCATGAGTCAACGAGGGCCAGTCCTGGGGTCGAGCTAACATGGGTTGGAATCCTGAGAGAGGCATTTGGCCCACACCCAATCTCGGGTCAACTGTGGACCGACTGCCACAACCAGAATTCAAACCTATGCGCTCGATCCTGGGCGGCCCGTGAATCGGTTTAGGAACACCAGCCGCAGCACCATCATCGGTGGTGTAAAAGTTCGCTGGGGACAAAATGATAGATATACTTGTACTTTACACTACGATACTTTTTTTTTTCAACAGATAAGATCCAGATCGATTCTAACCTCGGTAATTCACAGACGTGTGTTGGTGTAGTGATTTAAATATGATTCTCTACTTTTAAACAAGTCGTGGGCTAGGATGTCTTTTCACTATATTCTTCGAACTCATGAGGAATAATTATTTTTTTCCAGCAAGAATATGGGAATCCTATAGTGTTTTGTTTCTCAGAAAATATTCAAAATGACGTTCATAATGAGACTTTCCCTGACTTATGCCAGTAGCAACAAGATCATATGCAACAATAGGTAACATCAAAATCTTTAGAAAACACTTCATCATAGATTTCCTACAACACATTATGTATGAAGATGGTATGGTATATGAGGCTCTAGGGATCATGAGGTTGTCTGATTAATGAATACAGAAGAATATATACCTATGCTTAGTCATTTGGTTTGGGAGGCTGGATCAGCACTGACTGGATTTCATCCGCCATGGTATTGCAGGGTACTTACTAGGCTATGAGTGCTAGTCCTACATAGTAACTAAACTCTCCTTGGTAGCCATGCCCTTGCCACGTTCACCCCGTGGCCTTCATCAGATGGCTTGGGTTTTATAGCGTTCTTCAGTACTTCCTGCCCTTTGTGAAGCTGACCATTTCCTGGCATTTAAGGCAGTGATGATACCTAATTCACCACATTTGGTTTACTCAGCTTTACGTCCGTCTTGTATCAAGGTATAATCTATTTCAGAAGTATGGATAACACCGTGTGGGCCAGGTTACAGCTGTCACATTTAACATTAAACCAAACCTCCAGCGTATGTTGTAGGTACTAATTACACGTTGGCAGTCAACAGCAGTAGTTCTAGTTATACCGACAATCCGTAATGATTACGTTGATCACACTGATAAACACAGTAGGGCAGCCTGTTGTCCAAATGGACGGGAAGTATTGCCTGTCCGGCAGCATTGTACAGCGCGTCCTGCCTGCCTCATGCTGGCGCAACAGGGAAAACAGATCGCAGAAATATTTCTCTTTTGCAGTACATTATTCACGTTTTTAGAACCACGATAACTATTGAGATATTCTGAAGTTTGGAGCACTTTGTGCATATCTAGCAGAACCAGGCACGATTTTAGGGCTTCGTCGAAGAGGCCGACCTTTTTTTTATCCCGTTATTATATGTATAAAACCAAAACCGTCGCCCTCACTTCATCGTTATATTATATGCTACGTACATTTTGCTTTGTTATACAAGCTCCTTGGTGCCCTAATTTGGGATCGCTTTAATACGTTTTCAAGAAAAGTGAAAAAAGTGAGAAAAGGGCCCCGATAAACATTGCACCCCCGCCCCCCAATTCAAAGGTGGAGGACGGTTGAGGTTGTTTGCCCGCGGGCCCCGTGCCAGCCCTCGACACCCCTGCTGAGGAACTGGTTAGGTAAGAAGCGAACTGTAAATAGAAAAGCTATAATGGTAGAGATTTTTCTCCATATTACTTCTTAATGCACTGACTTTAACTTGAACATTGTAAGCCAAGAAAGTGTAGTGTATACATTATATTTTATGCTAACAAGAAAAGAACTTTCCAAGTTCGAGTATACTACCTATTAAGTGAAAGACAAAGTACACATAGATGTTTTAGGATTGTTTGTAGCGTAAGACAGAGTGATGCTTGAAATGTTATATTGCCTTCTGTGGTGAGGTTAGACTGACACTACTGTGGTGCATATAACGTGTGTGGCTCAGGAAGTGGGAATCTGACCTACATCGCATAGAAAGTTGATACCAACTGAATTGTTGTGTGCTGGATGAAAACGCTCTAGTAGGTTAGGTTCAGTATAGAGGCCAGTTCTTGCATTTTTTTTTCTTTAATAACCTGCAAAAGCTGTAGGCGCTTAGTTATCGATGATTATATATCCAGACAATTGGGGAAAAAAAAAGAGGCCATGGGTGGCGTTGTGAGCCCTTCAGCGACCATGACAGGGTTCGGCGGGCTTACAGACGTGCAGCTCGAGGCATCTGTCGAAGCAACATTTGTCGTTGAAATTGGGACAGGAATGGTCGTGCGTGCAGGTCACCGGCGATCCTATTCTGGGACAGTGAGGCCGGACTCTAGGACAACAGCCCCGCCTATCTATGGGAGGGGAAGGACAGGAGGATTAGCACACTTAAAAAAAATATATATATTCATTGTATATATGAGATATTTACTACATTTCGCATGGGCTTTTACGAACATCAATAGTGTGAGCTATTAGACCAGATGGTGGAAGCATGTTCATAATGCTAGTAGATTTTGGTGATGATTATGATTATGACAACCCGCCGTAAACAAACATACCGTAACTCATTCATATCTAATCTAGGTTTAGGTCTGGTTTATGGGCTCCGTATCCCAACGTTTGTCTCACTGAGGTGGAAGCTGAGTCTTGTTCAAATAAACCACACTATGGATGGCTTTGGTTACAAGAAGAAAAAATTTAAAAATATTATGTAAGTGACGTGGTATCTGTAGGAGTAGCTTTTGTCGTCTTACATCCCTGGCGTTCTTAGCTAGATATGGTGGCAACGTGTGGGTGCTAGTATGTACCTGTCGGGAAATGACGCTTGTCGGGCTCTGTATCAGGAATGTCTTATGGATTATGTGACAGATGAAACTTGTGAAGACGGTGAATGATAAAATGGTAGCTGTGGACGATGTTGCAGATGGTTCATAATGTTGCATAACCTTTGATAATGTTAGAGTTGGTTTTGCATCATCATAAATTATACATAATTATACATAACAACAGCTTGGTAGGTGGTATTACAGACAGAAAGGTACCAAAACAGTTCACACCTGGTCTGAAAGTAGTAGTAGTAGTAGTAGTCGCAATTGGGTGGTCGCAGCAGTAGAATTTTCGTTCAGGGGTCTGGCACCAGTATCTACAGCTGTTGCTAGTCACGTGAGGCTGGACGATGATCACGCCCGAGGTGGGTGTCCCGAACTGGTTGGGACGACTTCCCGCGGCCACGGTCAGGAGTCCCTGGAAGACTGCTGCGGCCGTGTTCCTGCGGCGGAAATCATAGGTAGAGGTTTCTTCGGTTCACTAACGTTGTCACCTCACCTCTCGACAGCCAAGCTAAGAACATAAATTTCACCTTACATAGAGCCAAGCTCAGCCTTTAATGTCTTAACAACCAGCACTGCGGGCTGTCCCCATAACAGGTATATCCAATCATTTCACAATAAGAAAAAACACCGGAACACAAGTTCAGTCTATAATACCATTGAATATTACAACGTATTACCCAGACATAAGCATACAGTACGGGAGAGAGAAGTCTAATGGTTTGATAGCATCAGATGAGGGTAACTCACCGGGCCTGGGAAGGACCGTTACGGTTGCCAAGGTGTATCCTAGCATTCGCAGACTCCTGTGCAACACGTCCTGGGATTAGTACAGCCAGGGCTGCCAACCAGACCGTGATCGTCATCTCTCAGGCTGCCTTGCTTCCTCTATACCTTGCTTTCTGATAAAGCAAAAGAAACGCATGCAAAATTTTGGAATTATTGCGACCCTCGAATCTCAGGGGGCAGTCAACACAGCCGGGGCCTTGCAAAAATGTGGTGGGGAGTGGGTGTCATTTGTTATATAGTTTGTGCCAGGACCCCTTTTGTATCTGGCCAGCCATACAAATGTGCTTATTCTCTCTTTTTCGGATAAGTTAAGGAATGTATACCTGGCGTAAGTTAGGGTATATCATTCTCATCGCAACCTCGCCAGTTTCCCCTTCAGCTGTGTTACGGTAGGAACGAGGCTGAACCTTAGTGAGGAAAGCTTCACTTGGTTCTTTCCTCTGTTTCATATATACATTATACTTGGAATGGGATAATACAGCGCTTCCCACCCCCATCTTCCTTCCCCGTTTAGTCGTCTTTACGATACCTAGGAGATATGTGGGATTTATTCTGTCTGCCCCCCGTCACCAGGGATAATATCAGTACTTATCTGTCTATCTTTATTATTATATAACCCCAGGACACCCCCCCCCTCACCTGAGGTTTCTGCAGCTTCAGGGCTTCACTACGTTCAGTAGCAGGGACCCTCTTCAGCAGACTGACAAGAAATTAAGTACGACAAACGAAGAGTGTTGGGAGGGTCAGGTGGGCAAGCATCAATCTCACGCTACATCGTACACGCCTTCCCCGGTCATCCCAAATAACTGCCATGCATTACAAAATTCGTGAGTGCCAAAACCTTTGCAGCAAGACTTACTTGTCGTACCGTAACCACCTGAAACACAAACCTTGGCAGAAGTAGACTGCTAGGCTTCGGTTGGAGAGGGCTGGAGTGTCGTGACGACGGTGCTCGTGGCGGTTATATAAGAGACTCAGACAATTCCTAATTGGCTGGTTGAGGTCCCAACTGGTCTTTTCAAAACGTAATATCCAGTTTCATGTCATCCGTTAGAGATCGCTTAGAGACTGTGTTGAGTATCTTGATACAGCGCCATCATATGCAAATGACCATTCTTCAGTGCTATTTTTGCGCTTAAGTGGTTTCTAATATTAAGTTCTTCCTGTATAGCGATATGAAATGAAAGCAGTAGGGGACATGACCGCGGTAATTCTACCTTACACACGTGTACACAAAGCCACATTCCAGTAGTAGGATCAAGGGAAGGTTATGGCAATGCTGCACAAGGTTAGACATTCAACCGAGTACTACGCTTTTGTTATTCCCGCCTCAGCTGGTAGCCTTCATTACCCCTAATCCCCTTCTTTATTTCCACGTATTCTTCGATTCCACTTGGTTTTACTTTGATCTCTCCTTTTAGATATTCCACTGCCGCTTCGAACAGTTTAGGTGTGCCTATTTTAAAACTGATAAATCCACGACAACGGTAACCGGCAGTTTGTAGTTATTTGTTTATTTTTATATAATTACGTTTCTATATGTACGCTTACATCGGGACCAGGTATCGCCAGGTAATGGCAGTCACTTGACTGGCTGGATGCACTTGCCAGCGACCTTAGATAGTACCGAATTGTTCCTGCGCTTCGCTATTCTGGCGCACAGTACATAGACTTTTTAAAGTGAGTTTTCTTGGCCTACTTGTGATAACACACAGGAAACTGGAATGTTCACATTTTCATTGCAACAGGCAACAGCAGTAGTTAACAGTATTAGGGAACAACAGGGAACAACAGTGGTTAAATGCCAGGGAGCAGTAGACAACAGAAGTAGTTAAGTGTCAGGAAGCAACAGTTAACAACAGCAGTTAAGTGCCAGGGAACAGCAGGCAACAGCAATAGTTAACAGTGTCTGGGAGCAACAGGCAACAACATCAGCAATGTGTCATGGAGCAACAGACAACAGCAGTAGTTAATAGTGTCCGGGAGCAACAGGCAGCAGCAGGTTAACTTTGTTAGGGAGCAACAGACAACAGTAATTAACAGTGTCAGGGAGCAACAGACAACAGCAGTTAACAGTGTCCGGGAGCAACAGGCAGCAGCAGTAGTTAACAGTGTCAGGGGGCAACAGACAACAGTAGTAGTTAACAGTGTCCTGGAGCAACAGGCAGCAGCAGTAGTTAACAGTGTCAGGGAGCAACAGACAACAGCAGTGGTTAACAGTGTCCGGGAGCAACAGGCAGCAGCAGTAGTTAACAGTGTCAGGGAGCAACAGACAACAGCAGTAGTTAACAGTGTCCGGGAGCAACAGGCAGCAGCAGTAGTTAACAGTGTCAGGGAGCAGCAGACAACAGTAGTAGTTAACAGTGTCCGGGAGCAACAGGCAGCATCAGTAGTTAACAGTGTCAGGGAGCAACAGTGTGGATACCCTGTTAGACTAATGTGTTGGTGTTATGCCTGGCATAACGGGATTTCTTACTTTTCACCAAAACCAAGAAACTGTCAGGAAGTTTCATTTCACATTTGAGGGCATAGTTCATCTCGGCCGTTCTTTCTATTTGTAGGGAGTGATCAAGAGAATCCAGTGCTTCTGTAGGTCACAGACCATTTTCATAACTGAACAAAAATACAGGTACTGCTCGATCCTAATTAGTTGGCGTCATTCAGGGTTTTGATGTCAGCGGTGGTGAGGAGGAGCAGGTCCTGTTGGAAGCAGCACAGGCGAAGTAAACCTCACGTGTTGGTTAGGTTGTGTACCTGGCGGCAGCGATTTCGTCCGTGTTGTCACGCTCAACCATTTTGTGTACCAGGGACGGGTGGGCCTCGTCTCTCGACGGTTCGCTATCTGCTTCGTAAGAAGAAAGAAAGAAAGAAAAAAAAAGTGTCCTTGATGGCAGTTGTGATGTGGCGCAGCCGTGGCATCAGCTGGCTGTGTAGAGTAGGCTCCTTGTGGCTGTTTACTAGCCGTAGTATCGCTCGGCCAGCTTGCAGGTGTTGAACTTGAGGCAGGCGTCCCAGCAACACTTCTCCTGCTGGTTGTGGCAGTAGCCGTCGTGGGCGCAGGAGGTCGGAGGCCTGAGCCTGGTGTGGTCAGGGCAGCCGGGCCGCACAGGCGGACACTTACCCGGCCGGTTCGTAGGCCTCTGGGCTGAAGAGGTGAAAGAAACAGAAACGTCAGCGTCTGCATTAGTCAAGACCTGTTTTGCTGAGCATCAGCGACACAGTTCGAACCCCGGCTCCATATGGAGCCTTGTCATTAAACACACACAAACACACACACACATACCCAAAGAAGCATTGAGAAAAAAAATCATGATGGCAGATTAGATTGTGTTTAAAAGAAAATAATTAAAAAACAGGAGGAAATGTGGTGTTGTGTGGCTCAGAGGAGAGTGAATGAAGCCAGTTGTCTGAAGATGTAATTGAGTTTGTCCTTGGACTTGATAAGTTAAGCAGTATGATCAGCTTTACTGATAATAGACTGAAAAAAAAAATCATTAAAGGAAGGGGCTTAGGATTAGTAAAGAGAAGCATCAAGGAGTCATCCAAATTGGCGTTAGAGAAAGAAAGAGCCGTAAAGAGGTTCTCTGTCACCGGGAGAGGCGTCTATACCATCGTCGGTGTGGTAAAACATATGAAACGTACTACTAAGAGAGAGAGAGAGAGAGATACACTAGACGGGAGACCAAACGTGTCTGTGGAAGAGGAGAGGTCGCCTGTGTGAGGGGCAGCAGGAAAGGGACGTGGTAGTGGCGCGCGAGGGCAACGTCTGGGGTGACACTCACTAGTGGTGTAAGGGTTGTTGCTGTCGTCGCAGCACGTCAGCTCGCCACACGGGGTCTTGCAGAAGTACTTGCAGCTGGTGACGGGTCTGCTGGGGCTGTGGTCCTGGCAGGGGCTCCCATGGCCTCCCCCGTGCCCTGGATAGCCGCCGCCGCCGCCACCTGGATGGCCACCGTGTCCTGGGTAGCCGCCATGTCCTGGATGGCCACCGTGACCAGGATGGCCGCCGTGTCCTGGATGGCCGCCGTGTCCTGGATGGCCACCGTGTCCTGGATGGCCGCCGTGTCCTGGACGGCCACCGTGTCCTGGATGGCCGCCGTGTCCTGGATAGCCACCGTGTCCTGGATGGCCGCCGTGTCCTGGATAGCCACCGTGCCCTGGATGGCCACCGTGTCCTGGGTAGCCGCCGTGCCCTGGATGGCCGCCGTGTCCTGGATAGCCGCCGTGCCCTGGATGGCCGCCGTGTCCTGGGTAGCCGCCGTGCCCTGGTTGTCCGCCGTGTCCTGGGTAGCCGCCTTGTCCTGGACGGCCACCGTGTCCTGGGAAGCCTCCGTGCCCTCCATGTCCGCCGTGCCCTGGACGGCTACCGTGTCCTGGGAAGCCTCCGTGCCCTGGGTGGTGAACCCCGCCTTGGCCGGGGAAGTCAATCTGTCCCGGTTTTCTGGCGGCGAGGTTGTTCAGGATGTCCACCAGCCCCTGGGCCCGGTTGCCACTGCGGAGAGGAAACGCGTAACATTATAACCTTCCGAGTAACAAAATAACCTTCCCAGTACCAATATAACTTTCCGAGCATCTAAAGCTAAGAATTCCCACATCTGACCGGACTTGCCCAAGGTCAGCTTACTTTCCTTTCAAATAACTCTTACATTAGATTGGACCTGGGACAGTCAACTTGCAATCTGAAAATCTTCATCTGTGACTTCAAGTTGGATCGTCTGTGTTGCATTACTTTAGCGTTGTTGACTGTGTATTACGCGCGGGCCCAGCCCCACCAGGGTTTGATTCCCGGACAGGGCAGCCGTCTGAGAACCAACCTAGCTGTTCCTCCTCTCCTCGAGCTAGTTGACGTATGTATATATATATATATATATATATATATATATACAACGCAACGTTTTGTGGCCGTAGTGTGTTATCTTGAGCGAGGGCCGGCTTGACACCTGTGCTCCCCGTCCACGACTCCAGCAGGTGACAACACACCACCTGATATTCACCTTCTAAGTTTAATCAGTAAACCAAGTGGCTCTTCCCTCGCCCCTCGCTGTGGCTTACCTCACCACGCCTATGACAGAGTAATGAAACGTTGCAGCCACACAGTATCGAGGCATAACGTTGTTCTTACGTGCTTCAGTACTCGTAATATATTGGGCAACAGGAAGCTAATGGTGGTCACATTTGCGAGGTATAGTTACTGACGAGCGTGTTGCAAAAAAGCATAATCGTTAACCATTAGATCTGACACCTGGTTTAGCAAGTGTTGTACTTCATACAGGTACATTCAGGAAAGGTTCTGGGTTATTAACCATTTCAAGTGATCGCCGTTCGTTACACAGTTCCGTTCTTCACCTACGATAACTTTGTCTCATATGACGTCTACCCCTCGCGTATAGTGACTGCCCCTCGCATCTCGCGCACAGTGATTTTTACCCCTCACTTATTTAGCGTACAGCGTCTTCACTCTTTGCGTAACCCAAACGCGCTATGAATTTACCCCTCACGCGCCTCACGTCCATCGATTTACCCCCATGTGTATTTTGACTTTACCCCCTTCCTAGCCTGGCGTACGGGAACATTAGCATGTGGTTGTGCAGCCAGCCGCTGTCTCCCGTGTCCTGACAACTTACTGCAGTAAGACGCCGTGGGTGCTGGAGACACCGACCGCCTGGCCCTCCGAGGCCAGGGAGGGATTCTGGCTGTAGATCCTGGTGTCCTGCTCTCCCTTGCTCGTCGAAGCCGCCTCGCTTCCGGCCTTCTCCTCCTCGGCCGCGGCCCCAGCCACTGCCAGCAGTGCTAGTGTCAGGCACGCCAGCCCACTCATCCTGTCGAGAGGGAACAATCGTAACCTGACTGTTGCTGATGCAGCGACAGTAAGCCAAATCGCGGTAAGGTCCTGTAGACCTGGGTCTATATATATACACACACGAGCGGGAGGGAGGGGGTGTGGGTCGGACTCGATCACGGGGTGCATCTCTCCCTCCAGCGCCTCCCGACGCTACCACTTAGTCTTATTTGCACGTCTCTGTCCATAGTTGCCGCTGGGACGCGCGCGCCACGTGAATTGTCAGACGATTATTAGAAGAGATGCTTCATGTATTTCACGAACGTGTTGTATATGTGGCGCTTCTTGGCTCACTGGTACACGGCATCATTTTACGGAACTTGCGAAGCTTGGCAAAGAAAGTCGTCGTCTGTTTGAGGCGCAGTTTAGAAAACGGGTTATTACCCATGCCGGAATGGCGCTGACCTGTTCGCGGACTTCCCGAGGTAACGGGTTTAGTTTTTCCTGGGGTGGCCCAGGGTTAATGTGACCCACAGGAGTACTCGCGGGCTGGGGACAGTGGCCGGTCAGAACAGGAAGGCCGCTACGGTGATGTGGTCACTGAAGACGATATTTTTTTTAGAAGGCAAATAAAAAACTCAACCCGATGAGTGATTGTCTCTACCATAAATCATTGATTTTCTGGTAAGGACGTCGAGGAACGTAAACACGAGGAACTTCAGATGTGTCGTGCTTTAAGAATCCTGGCGCGTAGAGTGAGAAGCGTACTGACCGCAAGGTATGGCGTGCGCGCGCAGAGGGACGCAAGCTGCATGGGAACAGGTTCCGGGAGGCCAAGTCCTAATGTGGGCGTTCGCCAGTGCATACATCGTCCACCTAGTCATTCCGTAATGCCCCGCTCAATGTTATCGGTAATAATCCAGGTCTGTCCAAAAACAGAATCAAGAACCATTCATCTGTAATTGGAAGCCGTGGCAGTTACCACGTCATTTAGAAGCTGTTATTTACTAAACATTGTCACGCTCCGTGGGCACAGCACCTCGTCGCACCTGGGGACGAACTTTTTAGGGTCTGTTACAATGACACTTTTGAATGCGTCATGAGCGTATTTTTGAGAGCTCACACGTACGTGATCCTTGCTCATATATCGTCTATAAGGTTCAGTGCCTGAATGTTTTCTGAGGAAAGTCTTACTGTAAAGTTTTTTTTTTTTTTTTTAAGGCAGAGGACAGGGAGATACGACAATTTGAGATTGTAAACATAGCAGACCAGGACTCCACCTTGTAAACCAAGGCAGACCAGGACTCCACCTTGTAAGGCTCCACCTTGTAAACCTAGGCAGACCAGGACTCCACCTTGTAAACTAATGCAGACCAAGGCTCCACCTTTTAAACCTAGGCAGACCAGGACTCCACCTTGTAAACCTAGGCAGACCAGGACTCCACCTTGTAAACTAATGCAGACCAGGGCTCCGCCCTGTAAACCTAGGCAGACCAGGACTCCACCTTGTAAACCTAGGCAGGCCAGGGCGCCACCTTATAAGCCTAGGCAGACCAGGGCTCCACCCTGTAAACCTAGGCAGACCAGGACTCCACCTTGTAAACCAAGGCAGACCAGAACTCCACCTTATAAACCTAGACAGACCAGGGCTCCATCTTGTAAACCTAGGCAGTCCAGGGCTCCGCTCTGTAAACCTAGGCAGACTAGGACTCCACCTTGTAAACCTAGGCAGACCAGGGCTCCGCCCTGTAAACCTAGGCAGACCAGGACTCCACCTTGTAAACCTAGGCAGACCAGGGCACCACCTTATAAGCCTAGGCAGACCAGGGCTCCACCCTGTAAACCTACGCGGAGCAGGACTCCACCTTGTAAACTAAAGCAGACCAGGACTCCACCTTGTAAACCTAGGCAAACCAGGGCTCCACCTTGTAAACTAAGGCAGACCAGGACTCCACCTTGTAAACTAAGGCAGACCAGGACTCCATCTTGTAAATTAAGGCAGACCAGGACTCCACCTTGTAAACCTAGGCAGACCACGACTCCACCTTGTAAATTAAGGCAGACCAAGGCTCCACCTGACCCCTGCAGTAGTCCGTACCCAAGTCATGTACCTGTGTACGTGTGGCGGGCCTACGCTCGGACCGCCACCTGATCACGTGACGCTCCATGGGAAGCTCCTGGACGCATCTCGTATGGAGGTTATTGTAAAGGGAACTTGGAAAAGGATCATGATGATAACAACGATAACTGTCGCCCTGCGGCTCTGAGCAATGCCGTCTTCAAGGTGTCAGTACCTCTCCCGAAATCATGAAAGTTGCGTTCTTCTCCCTGGTCATCAGTATGGCTTCCGCAAGGCAAGATCGACCGGTGATGTCGTTTGCTACCTAAGTAGTGTCTGGTCATCCTCCCTGAGGAACTAAGGAGACTCATATTGCGGTCCTTGACCTGTCAAAAGCTTTGACAGGGTGTGGCATCGGGGTCTGGTCCGTTCCCGCCCAACTCCCTCCCTCTCTGGCCGATCTGTCATCGTAGTTGTTGATGGAGCAAGCTCACTCTTTTCACTACGCTCTCACAGTATCCATTCGTTCAGTAAAACATGGTCGAGGCCGAAGTTAAACATGGATTTCATCATGTGGTCTCACTATATTCTTCTTCCCCAAGTTGCGTCCGACCCTGAACCCAGCTTCGACCATTTTGCGTTCGCTGTATTCCTCAGTACACGATCCCTAAAATCTCTGCAAAGCCATTTTCATTATTGTCATCTTCTTGTTCGCATACCTTAATCTTCGCTTAGCAAAGTTCAGTGCCGGCCTTCGTTTGGCCTTGAACTTTTTACACACACACACACACACACAGCGCCGTTATTGATACATATGTATATCATCATTATTGACAGGATTTGGTCCCGTAGTTTGATATTAGCTGTCTTTTCGCCTTATTAGTGAAATGTGGGTATTTGGAGTGTCTATGGAGCTTACTAAGATTTCACCGTGTTACATGGTGTTGTCACGCTTGGTGTGTTACATGGAGTCGACACGCTGCAGGTGTTACACGATGTCGTCATTCTGTTGGTGTTACATGCAGTTTAGTTGTCGTACTGAAGGTGTTACATAGTGTTGTCATGTTGTCAGGTGTTACATGGAGTTGTGCAGCAGGGCGAACAAAGTTCTTGGATTCTTAGGTGGGGGGCTTGCGAATTTAAGTGTCGGGAAATCATCTCGACTCCCCACAGTTTGTGGGTGCGTCCTCACCTTGAATTAGTACGATCAGTTATGGTCACCTTGAAAAAGCAAAGACAATTGAAGAGTGTACGACGTCGAGTTACCAAGACGATTCCCGGCCTGGAAGCAAATCATATGGGAGCCGACTAAACGCCTCGAATGTATTTAGCTTAAGAAATGATAAGGTTAATAGTTGATCTGACGCAGACATTCAAAATTCCCAAAGGCTTCGATAGTTTCGATTTAAGATGCTGCCGAAGGATTGATTCGTCTGATTTCGCTCGCACAGTAACGAACGCAAACTCATGGGCAGACGTTTTACCTCGAATGAGGCGAGCTACTTCTTCAGGAGAGTATTGTCAACACATGGAACGGTACATTAATTAGAGTGGTTTGAAAGCAGTGGGACTGTGTACCACAGATACATTTGAGAGTAGATTATTCGAGCTTTCTCGTTTCCATCAAATGTTTTACGTTTTTTTTTTCTTTCTCTCTCTCTCTCTTGAAACATCTGTATGGCTTTCGATTTTTACCTCTCTCATCTGCGAGTCTCCGACGTCTTCCACTGTCACGGAGAGACTCGTAAGGATCCACCAGCCGTCTGCTGCTTTTCAACTTCCTTTGTATATCTTCGACTGATTTGCTCAGAGGGCGTCCATCATCCCGGCCGGGAGATGGAGGACTCCGTGATGGTCCAGCCCACACACCGGCGTGTGTGTGTGTGTGTGTGTGTGTGTGTGGGTGGGTGGGGGTTGGGGTAGGTGGACTCGTGTAGCCAGAACGTTGGAGTTACCAGTGCGATGCCAGAGTTGGTGGAGACGGTGGGAGGGGACCGTATATATGCACGTTTGCAGGATGGGCAGCTCTGGTGATATACGTATTCACGATCAGATCGTCAGTCTTGTCATACATTCTGCACCCATATTACAGTCATGCTAAACGGGCTTGAGTGAAGTTATTGAGGAAGGAATCGCGGCGGAGCGTCGCCTCCGTGGTGGTGTAGGTTAGCGTTCCAGGCCGTGACGAATTCACGGGCCGCCAAGGGGTGGAGCGCGTTAAGTTCGAATCGTGGTTGTGGCAGCCGGTCCACAGTCAACCCAGCTGTTCATCCACCCGTAGGAGTAGGTCGATAAAATGGGAATCTAGCTCAGGTTCGGATATATATATTTCATACATATCCGCCATTTCCCGCGTTAGCGAGGTAGCGTCAAGAACAAAGGACTGAGCCTCAGAGGAAAAATCCTCACTTAGCCCTCATCTCTGATATATAGATATATAGATATATGGCGTTAATAAGATGACGCTGATTAAGGCCTCAGTCGCTCGTGCCGTCTCAGGTAACATGAAAAAAAGACTATCCTCGTTTCCAATGGGATATGATCATGGCATTTTCCAAGTGTGTGTCATGCATCATGGTCCTCGATGGTTGCCATCCTATTTGTAGCGTGGAAATGTTGTGTGTGTATAAGGAGATGCTAGTCGGGTTTGCTTAACTGCCTAACGGTTCCTGAACCTGGCCACTCTTCGCCGACTGGTTCTGAAAGCATCTGGCAATCCTGCTCGATGGGGGCTAGCTCGGCTGGGCAACGCGATATTAGTCAACAGATTTAGATTATTTACTTTGTTGACCTGACGGTACATCGTTGATCTTTGGGAATAAGCTGGTTGTTACTAGCGATATCTTGTTGATCATATAATCCTTTCCCTTTTTGCCTCTCACTATGAACATGTTGGGTGATCGAGTGCATCGACATCAGACAGTGGCGAGGCAAGGGCGGGGAGGGGGGTTGTAAAACAAATGAACAATTCGTAACGTAACCTATTCTCTGCTTTAGCCAACAAACACTGTCACCACACACATCCCGTCTGGCAGGGATGTATAGATATGGCAACAGAAATACGTATCCATCAAACCACCCACGCACCTCATTAAAGCCAGCACGATATGATATCTAAAGACTCCGTGACTATGATATTTTTTCTCTTCTGTGTTTTTCTTGAACTGTAAGTTTCTCTATATTTCTTGTTCCATATGTTAACTGTTTCGCTCTTGGTGTTTTCCCTTACTTTATGTGCAATGTGCTGTTTTTTTTTCGAGTGTTTTTAGATTTTGTTGCGTTTCCATATAATATCCTAGTTTTTTGACGCAGTATTTCTCTTTTTTGTAGATTCCCGATGATGCCTCTGTGTAGGCGAAAGCTTAAATATAACAAATGATGAACTACGGACAACAGGTGTTTGAGCACCCTACTAATGGTAAAATAATACTGAGAAAATTAGAGAACATAAGAAAGAAGATTAATAA
>JAYMFT010005527.1:0-17149 GCA_038088735.1 Panulirus argus | reverse complement strand
AGAGAGAGAGAGAGAGAGAGAGAGAGAGAGAGAGAGAGAGAGAGAGAGAGAGAGAAAAGTGGCACTTAATGGGGTCCAACAAACACAGAACTCAGCACTTAAAAAAGAACTACGACCTCACATGGCAACAAACGCTGGCTGACTACACCTGCGACTTCACCCAGCGGTTACCTGAGGCGAGTGGAAGAAATGAAGTCTGGAGTGATGCCCTATGGGCAAAAATTATTCATAAATTCGATGAAAGCCTACTGGATGCTGCCTCCAAGAGCCTGACTGAACAGATGAGCAAGACGGCGCAGTGGTTGGGTCGGACACCGAGATGTTGGATTTCCTTGCCATTGTCTTCGGAGGAACCCCATCCCCTACCCGAAGCCCGGGCTGAGTGTGGCTAAGCTGCCGTGTTGGGTCGTTGGTCTATCAGGCTGTTGGGAGCAGCGGCTCTAAGCCCAACGTAACCACCACAGCCTGATTGACCAGGTACACTTCGTAATTACTTGGCCAAGAGCTTCTCTGAATTCCCCCACTGTCCATCGCAGTGCCATGGTGACTGTAGGCTGAAAAGTCTTGAGAGTCGAAGTGTTTCTCCTTGTGTTTATCGCATCTTTTGATTCATGTGGTAATATTCAAGTCTTCCAATGCCTATAGTACTAATAAGGAGTCATTTCAGGTTACTGGTTGAGTCCCATCCTTTCCAAGGTCCAGACCCAGCTATGAGGGGTAGAAGACCTACCAAACCATCGTTAAGGTAAGACTGACGTAAGAACTCGAAGTCTCCCTCGCAAAGGAGATATAAACCTCGACTGGATTTTCATCATGGGCGCCACAGGGTTTAATTAAACCCACCCTGAACCTGCCCCCGAAAAACTGGACTAAAGTCATTTAGAAACTAGAATCTAAAAGGCATTATACTCTGATACCTAGTTGATCCCCGAGGCTTTTTGGGCTGTCTGTGGGTACGGAGTACCAACAGCCCAAAATGGTATCATGCACGAATTGATTCACCAGACTGTTACCACTCGCGGCCCGCCAAGGCACTCTAATGACCCGTGTAAATAATGAAAAGGTGGCGTGTGGCGTGGATGAACACGCCATGCAACGCTCCCTGGGTCGGCGCTGAAGGTGGCGTGCACGTTCAGGGTCGTTTACGTTCAGGGCAGCGTACCTTCAGGGTAGTGCACGTTCACGGCCGTTGAAAAGGTGGCCTTATATCCGATCACAGCAACACTGAGAACACATCCTATAAGGTCACGAGGCCCTTACTTGGTCGGATTTTGAGCAGTAGGGAGTAGAAGACCTCCCAAACCATCGTAAGGTATACCTAAATTACGGTGAGGTAAAACAGCCAGCGAATGACAAAAGTGAAAAAAAATATGACTACGTTTTCTAGCAATTCCTCTCATTACTCTATTCTTGAGCGCAAGTGTAAAACACGGGAGAGAAATACGTAAAAACCCTTCCTTCTCTAGTGACGCCTGAAGATATACGCATGAAACTACAGTTAACGTCAACTGGTATGGTAGAAAGAACCTGTACTAGCAGAGTACCAGTGATGAATCCATGTGCCTGTCGGGGACCCAGGTATGGCCCTGGTTAAACAAGAGGCAGCACAAGAAAAAAAAATGATCTCTAACAAACTTGACAACAGAGTGACAAAATCCCCCAGACACCCGGCAATGTTCTGACCGTAATACCCCCATATATAAGGGGCAAAGCACCCTCCGTGTCCCTTGTGCGTGGTAATCTACTGGCGTATGCCATCCATAATTCATGGGTGAAAAACACGGGGACGGAAAAAAAAATAAAAAATTTACTGCCCATCCAATTCAAGGGGCCGTGTCCTCCTCTTTGGCGAGGAGAAGGATAAGTTAGTTAACGGCGTCCTGATGATATGGCTCCACGAGGAGAAAGAATGGACTCTCTCTCTCTCTTTATCTCTCTCTCTCTCTCCCTCTCTACCGAACCTATTTCCAACGCCCTTCTACGTCAGATGCGGCGCCCCCCCGACCCCAATGCCTCGCTTTCCATACCAGTTACAACATAACTGTGTGCCCCCCCTCCTCCCCCCCAATGCACTCTTATGTGCAGCTATGCAATACTTGCACTGCAGACTCTTAACATCCGATGCCAGAGGGGAGGGGAGAAGCCATTACCAACAGAATAAACGAGGCAAGGGACAAGAAACGTTCATATAATTTTGACTCGACATTCAAGGGAGGAGGTGGGGGGAATGGGCCCGTCAATTTTCGTACCAATTTCTTGACAATCTCCCTCAAAAGACCAAAAAAAACAAAAGCGAATCAAATACCGGATAAGTATTCATTCTTTTTTTTTATCTTTATAGTCCCTATTAAATCACGCGAGAGAAGTCTCAAAAATATGCGTGACTACGGAAAATGAGGCGAGGCATTCAGAGAAAAATCGGTCCCATCTGATCAACGGGAGTGTGCCTACCATCCTATGTCACCCCAGCGGAGATTATATACACTAGCAGGAATTCCAGAGACCACGTCCCTCCAAAATGACCGTAACGAGCGCTTTGACAATCACAGGCAAAAAGGAAAGTAGAGATCAATTTCATGAAAAAAAGAGAGAAAACGTAATGAAGAATTCTGCAGTTTTCGGTCCCAAAATGTAACTGACCATCAAGGCTGTGGGGAATACGCGGTCATGCAGGCTGTGGCTCCCAACAGCTTGGTCGAGCAGCGACCCAAGCTACAAGCAACCTCGGCCCATACCCAGCTCGGTGTGTGTGTGTGTGTGTGTGTGTGTGTGTGTTAGAAGTCCTCCGAAACCATCGTAAGGTAAAACATACACACTGCAAGTATCATTCCAAGCCTTGGGACGTACAGAGACCTCCACTAGGTCCCAAGTACTTCCTCATACTTGGAAGGGGTGCGTGTTACAGCCAGACCGGGGGAGGAGCAGGAGCCCTCCTGACGCTTATGCTATTTCCCGTAATATTTCCCCGTAGCGGCGCTGCTTGGCACTGGATGTAATCTGCACAGGGTGTCGAGGCTGTCGCTCCAGCGAGGGATTACCTTCGTGTGCAGGCCGGAGAGAGCCTGGCTGCCTACCGGCCTCCCTACCGACCGGCGTCCGTCAACACCCCCCCCCCCCCCCACGTGAATATCCTGGCACAACTCTCACTCCCTCTCTCTTTCTCTCTCTCCCTCCTCTCTCCCTCACATACACAGTCTCTGAGGGAGGGCTTTTAGCTCGTCCAGGAAATGAAATGTTTCACAGCGACCGGCCGGCACTGGGTCATCGCATCTCCCGGTAGGGGGACAAAGCTACCGGAACAGAACTACCGGGGCAGAGGAGAGAGAGAGAGAGAGAGAGAGAGAGAGAGAGATGGACCTCCTACAGTACACCTTCGCTATAGTCTACAACCCTGGATGGCTATATGACTTGCCAGTGTCGGGATCTAGACGTCTATAACAATCACTCGTCCCTCAGCAATGTTTCATGACTTCGCCGCCTCTTTCCAGTCACGAATACTCCTTGTTTTGGGCTACTGGATCCCCACCTTTTTTGGGGAACCAGTTGGGAAGACTTTTTGAGTTTATAGCTTCGTTTTCTGCCAGTCATACGTAGAGCATAAATCATAAGACAATCCACGGGAGAAAGAATTCGTAACAGTAAACTACCCGAGTAAAAATTTCTTTTTCTTTTTAACACCTGACTGCCTGCCATTCCCGCGTAAGCGAGGTAGCGCCAGGAACAGACGAATCACCCTTGCAGGGAAAAAAAAAAATCGCCTTTTGGCTCCTCCTGCTCCTGATTTTAGAGAGCGATGACACAGGAGGGGAGGAAGGCTTCCACCCTCACCTCTAAAACGCCTCCTCGTCGCCTTCCGTAACACGTACAAGATACGTGGGCATTATCCTTCCCTCCTCCCCCACAATTCTCACGGATCAAAGCGTAATTTTTCAATCCCTCCCACCTGTGGCCTGTGCTTTAAAAGCAGCCGGCATTAAAAAGCAAGTCCGGCGCACGAAAATGATGATTCCGACGCAGCGGGAATGAGAAAGCTCCACCATCATGCACACTTGATGGTAATTACAGGCCGGAGGTGACAGGACTCCACTACCATAACGTATGTCGTCTTGGCACGGAACACGACAAATGGTCGTTGCCGAACCCGACGCGAAGTATCTTCCCCTCGGGTTAGAAGCCGACATAATTCATCCCTACTGATGCCTGCTGCTACTCTCCCGGGTACTTCCACCACAGATAAGGACGGATTCAGACTCGTGCGTGCACAAAGCGCAAATTCAAATCCCATCATCACCGTTCTCTGTGATGGAGGTTCCACAGCGAGCTCGCGAAGTCGTCAATTCGAACAACTGGTTTCGAAGCAATGGAACGGATTCCATCCCGTTCGAGACTGGCGCGACGGGAACAGTCTAACACAATCAACAGCACCTTCGGCGTCATACAGCAGACCAGTAGTACCTCGCGTCTTCACCCAGGCCTTCAACTGAGGTCCGAACGGACCGAACGACTCGTTTCGAAGCACTGTGATGATTCATCCCACTCTGAGTCTGAAGCGTAAAGACTCATACGAGAGGAACTACGACGCCACAGAATGAACCAACCACTAACAACAATGCGTCTTCACACAAGTCCTCCCCCCCCCACGCTGACCACCGCCGCCCCCCCCCAAAAAAAATAAACACCCAAGGCATCACCACCACTACTACCACTACCGCCCACTTCAGCGGGAACCACCAACAAGAGACGGCGCGCCCCGAGCACAGCACTTCGGAGTAAATTTACATCCGTTGACAGACATGACTCCTTAACTCCCCCCCCCCTCTCCCTCTCCCCACGGACTTCGCTAAACCTAATTAAAAGTTGGAGCAAGTGGACAATTCTTCACAAAAAAAAAAGAGAAAAGATCTATGTCGTTAGCTTCGTCTCGCACACACACACACACACACACACACACTTATATGAGAACCTGCCTCCTTTCTCCTGCCACCACCACACACACGAGGACTTCATCACGTGAGCAAAGAGAAGAATCCGACTCGGCTTACCTCAGCTTGAAACTGCCGTTCTCCGCATTATCAAAATTATCCCCAGCGATTATTTTCTTCCCAGGAACAAAACAATACGCTCGCAATCCTCACAGTGGTGTAAATCCGGCCACAGACTTCCTACAGTCGCAGGAATTTCACACCATTGTCATCAAGCGCGGTAACCCACGAGCCCAGAGGCTTAATTCAGCGTGGTGGACGATCGAAATAATTCACTATACACCGTCCTTGGCCAAGCTGCCTCAGAAACACACCCGCGTTTTTTAAAAGGGCCCCTCAGCGAAGACCTCCGCCACTCCTAACACGCAAGACGTAGAGGGCGCTCGGGGGGGAATATTTTGCGAGACACTTGTCTCCATGAACAACCGGAGCACTCCATAATTCTGGGCAGATTATCTCATATCTTGCCGCTCAAACTCCTTGATAGGGCTCGCCTCGCCTCCCACTAAGTGATCTCGCTCCTTAAAGAGGTGTGAGCACCAGCAGGAGAAGCAGAGATAGAGAGAAAGAGAAGGAGAGAGAGAGGGGGAGAGAGGGAGGGACCAGGTGCTTCTCCTCCTTGCACCTCCTCCTCCTCCTCTTCCCTCGCGCCTGACACACACACACACACACACTGTTATTGAAATCTGGACGACAGTGTTGAATGTCGGTCATCAGTAACGCCGTCTCCTTACCCTACACATCCACCACTTCCTCCCTCCACTCCTCCTCCTCCACCTCCATCTCGGGGACCTGAAGCTCCCCCCTCTTTCCATCCACCATCTCATGCTCCACCCTCATCCACCGCAAGCTCTTGCTGAAAGGGGCTACGGACCAGTCATGGATAGCGATCCACCTTATGGACGGATGACTCTCATAAATAACGACCCTCCTCATAACTCCTACTGTCAAATAACCTTCGGTAAAAACAAAAAAATTGTAGAGGCGATGAGGGGAGGGGGGGGGGTCACGAATGTACCCCCACGAATATGGCCTAACGCACGACTCACAACCGAAAACACTTACTCCATTATACGGATACGAACCGATCGAGCGACAGAGTTGTATTCGACAACAGCCGTTCGACTCCCGTTCACATATGCGGCTCAAACCCCGCAAGGAATGAACCGGATGACGACCGAACGCCAATTCTGGAACGCTCGTCTCATTAAGGAACACGTAACGACAGTATTACTCAAATAGGAACATACGGAACATTACCGTAAACGTAACAATTTCTCTAAGACCGGGATTACATGCTAGTTATTGGCCATAGTCGTTTCTAACATTCACCTTTCCAGCAAAAACGTTTCAAATATGCTTCCGTGACACGTTGCCGACTTGTTCTCAGCAACGTTTCTTGAATGTTTCCAGTAAACTGTTCTAACCTGTTTCCAGCAAAAACATTTCAAAAATGCTTTCATGACAAGTTGCTAACTCGCTTCCAGCAGACGTTTCTTACTTTCAAACGTTTCTAACCTTTCTATAAAAGCCTTTACATCTCCACAGAGCATTGCGAACACATTTCCAGCAAACGTTTCCATAACGTTTCCGGCAAACGTTTCTAACTTTAACCTGAACAACAGGGAACTCCTTCAAAGAAGTCTTTTAGGCTTTGCATACTCATCGAACAATCAGACCATAATTTGCAGCAAATAATTGAAAGTCAAACGCATAAAATCTCAAACGCCGAACGCCACCCGCGTCTATATTTGACCCAGCGTTCTACTGCATACAACACCAAACTATTCCCTGCGTCTGGTGTTTATTCTTAGTAGACCGCGTTCTAAATAAGATATGAACTTAAAGGTTATTTGCAGGCCCGTCCGGTTGAGGGTTTGTGTCTGGGGAGGCAGCGGTGAGTCGGATTGGGTCATCAAGGACGATTGGAGATTACGTACCTTTCCCCCGGAGAGTCTACTTACTCCGTGCGTCCGTCTCCCCCAGAGAGTCTAATCCACACCATCATCTCCCCCAGACAGTCACATCCGATCCACCATCTTCCCCAGAGAGTCCACTCCAAGGCACCAACTCAAGGCACAAACCAGCGACCTGCCGTGGCGCCGGCGAGCCACAAGCGGACACCGTGACCACGACTCCGCCGCGAAACCCCTTATCGCAAGCGGCTCACCATGATGGTTGCGGCAGGAGCAGTGTCACGCCCGCCGGACCGCGACTCCAACTGTAAGTGCGTGCCGCATGCGACCAAATTCATTAACGCGGCTCCTAGAGGTAAGCCCGTGACGCATGCGACCGAATCCATTACCGCAACTCCAACAGTTAAGGCCGTGCCGCATGCGACCAAGCTGATTTTGTCCTCTTTTACGCCAGAGAAAGCATCAGACTAGAGCCTCGTTTGTCAGAATTTAAAGAAGCCCGAGCTAAGCTTCAGCTGGGTTGGTTCATCACAACAGACAGCCTTCTGCTAAGATTAACACAGCTTGAGCCAAGCTTGAGCTAACAAGGTGAAGGCTTAACCACCCCAACTAGCTTTGCTTAGAATCCGTCTGAGTTGGTGCAAGCGTTTGTCTCGACCTATCCTTCTGTTCCGCGAGACAGCAGCAACCGCGTGACCGCGCGGGCTGCGAGTAATAACAATCCAGCAGATCAGACAACTTCTTCGGACGGACGCAAAGAAATCGACAGAAGCTCTCCCAAGAATCATGGCGACAACCCTTTGCCCAGATGCCCAAACAGGAGCTAATCTATTCTGACCTCGACGTATAACAACACAGGGCAGGTGATGCAAGGTGCCAGACCCAGCCGTTGGGGGTAGAAGACCTCCGAAACCACCGTAAAGTAAGAGTAAGGTAATCGCACTTTGGTCGGCGCATCCTGGCTCGCTAGCGTCGCTGGATTAACACGAAATGAACGCGAAAATACGAGGGGGATCGATGGAAGGCAGGGCAGGGCTGGTGTTGTGCAGGTGGCGAAGACCGAAACACCCGCTTTACGAGAGGCAGACGTAATACGTGTACGTCAGAGGTGGCATTAAAGCCACTTAAGCCGGGGGGGTGTCGGTGCCAGATGCCCGCCTGCTGGGCTGGGTCTTCAGCGTGCAGCCTTACGCGTATTATCCCAGCTGGGAGGAATACAGGGGGCCCGAATTATGCCGTCGTGTATTTCTGTGCTGGTTGAGGCCTTCGGGGGAGAGAGAGAGAGCTTACTTCCACAAGGCAAGGAGCAGTTCAAGGCTTTTGTGTGTAAGGTGCTGTGTGTATTCCATGCCTTCAGTGATCCACCGAACTGTTCCGCGTAGCGGAACTACTTGTTGTTCCTCCCCTGCCCGCCACAGGTCGCAGTCTTCGATTCAACGTTCGCGTGATCCGCCGGACTGTTTTTACATACGCTTCCGATGCCCGCGTTCTTGCTCGGCTGCAGGTCATTGATTACACGTGAATTTCTGGACGAAAGTTATTGTTTGTTACAGCCCCACATGGCTTGTCTTCCACGCTCGAGGGAGACAGATAAAAATAAGTGGCAATAGTTTCTGTCCTTCAGAGATGTGCAGTTGGTAATAACTTGGGTCTATTGTACGACAGACGTAAATTTGGTTTACGACCGGTAGACGAGGCTGTGTGTGTGTGTGTGTGTGTGTGTGTGTGTGTGTGTGTGAGTGAGAGAGAGAGAGAGAGAGAGGTGGTAAGAATAGTCTTGTAGATTTAGGATTCTTAGTTTAGCATTTGTTATTTCTTGTTTGGTAGTGTATGATGCATGGCTCAGTGATAGTCATAAAGAAAAAAGTGGTAGTAGTAACGATGATAATAATAATAATACTAATATCGTTGTTAGTTTTTAATATATATTCCCCATTTTCTCGCGTTAGCGAGGTAGCGCTAGGAAAAGAAGAAATGGTATCATTCGCTCACTTCCACTCTCCAGCTGTCATAATGCTCTTATACCAGGGCCCCCTATCTACGACCAGGCTCACAGACCTATACCTGTTTCAGTCCAATGACAGCACGTCGTCCCCTGCATACCACATCCCTTGCACGCCTCGCACCCTCCTTCATGTTACCTTAATTATAACATAAAAAAATATTTTCTTTTGAAATGTATCTTTTATACATCTTAACTCATTCTTTATGCTGATTCCGACCAAATTATTATTCAACCGCTGGCCCTAACGACCGAACCGGGCTGCTTGATCACAAGGCATTCGCCCAGCTGTCTCTTGCCTAGAGAAGTCGAGCAAATTAAAAATGGTATTATTATTATCACTTAACTTTACCCGAACGTTAATTTTTTTTTGTATATCCCTCGCTGGGCGGATACGGTCGGTTCAGAAAAGCCTGTAGTGACAGCCTCGTGGCTTAAATTTAGTGTTGGCAAAGCGAAGGATAGAGAAGGGGGATTTGGAACTGCCGATTGTTTGAGCTGATTAGAGTTCGCAGTCGTTGGGCCGAGAATGTTGTTTTAAGGCGGCGGTCGCTGTGCTGAAAGAGACATCTGGGCTGAGTTTGCTTTGTAGAGAGGTGTTTGTGGCGGGATAATTTCGAGGTGACCGTTGGCCAAGACGTAGACTGTGGATGTTATGGTGTGCGGATACCTTTTTCCGCATACTTTACGATAGTTTTCGAAGTCTTTTAGCCCTCCAGCTGCGCCTGGGATTACTTTACGTATACCTTCGGAGGTCTTTTACCTCCACAGCTGGGTATGGGAACCTTACTTTACTTTACAAGAACCTTACGATGGTCTCGGAGTTATTGTACAGCTGGGTCTGGGTCCTTATCTCGCCATATGGTGGTATCGGAGGGCTTCTGCACATACTGGGCGATATGCTAACAATAACGTAACAAATGTAAGAAATAAAGAGCTTACTTCGCGATACCAGGTCAGTAAAACGTGGCTTCCTAGCCGCTAAAAACGCAACACGTCTCTGGCTCTTATCTATCGTTGACTTCACTACGGCTTCCAACCTGGTCAACCATGACACAAATCACCTACAAAAGCCACAGATTTACCCTGCGAAGCGAAGAAGTCTCATTCCATAGCTTTAAGACTTCGTCTCTGACATCATCGTCAGGCTGGACGCTTCCGAGGGGCCATTTTTACTACCCCAGTCTTTCATCCGTGGCATCCCACAGGGTACAAAGATGGGGCCCCTTGTGTTTTCCTCATCTTTACAATGATGTCCTGATGGATACAAACCCCCCTCTATGGATGTGACTGTTAGCAGTGGGAGCAGTGCTGGCGATCACAGTGCCTTGCAGAATACCCTCAACAGCCTACAGAACTGGACCACCGTCAACTAAACCAAGACTACGTACGCTAAGCATCTGCTACGCACCGTGTTGACCCCTTAATGTCTCAGCAGGTCTCACCAACGCCCGAGCTCTTCTTCAATCTCTCAAGCTTCAGTGAGTCACTTCAGACGATACACAAAACTTCTGAGAGGAGAACGTCAGCAGACGTCATCCTCCATCTTATAGCTACCGTCTTCATAATGATCGTCGACTCAAGACACTTTAAAAGACCCCCTTGCATCTAAACTCGAGAGAACATCTACACAAACTTTATCCTTCCCAAGCTCACATCTGCTTTCCCCGCCTGGCCTTACCCACGCCACCGCTATCCAACGCACAGCTGGTGCTGCAAACAAAGAAAGGCGTGGAAGCGGACTTATACGATCAACTTCTTTTCCTTATAATCCGCCATCAAGAGGAGCTCTCCTCGCCGACCCTCCCAACCCTACTCTACTTGCACCTCGACCGACAGTCCAGGAATAACCTACTGCACCCACCCCGCCACCGTCACCTTCTGCCACCTGAAATCCCTCGTCCCCCGTGAGGCAGTTCAGCACTACAACCACGTCACGTCCATCCCGGCTGGTACAGACGGCTACAAGGACAGACCCATCCCCAACCACTGTGATCACCATCAAAGGCTGCCCCCCTTAGTATATGGGCAAACACGGTCTATTCAACCCCCTCATCCCTCTCTTTATAGCCCCAATATTTAGTGTTTATTTTTCGTCTGGAGATTTTGAGTCAATAGCTGCATCTAATAAAACAAACCCCATTAATTCTTCTTCATCTTCATCAGATCATTATCATTATCATCAATATCATTATCATTATTATAATTACTATTATGATGTTTATTATCATTAATTATTATTATTATTATTATTATTATTATTATCATTATTATTATTGTCATTTGTACGACTATGATTATTACCATTATCATAATGATGATTTTTGTTACTATAACCTTTACCAATATTATCAGTACCATTATAATTCATACTGTCATCACTATCTTCAGTATTTTTCTCTCTCTCTCTCTCTCTTCCGCCTTAATTTACTCTACATCTGGTAACCTCCAAGAACCACAGGTTACATCTTAATAAAAACAATAAAAAAAGCACCTTTACCTAATAAAACTCAGATGCTGCATCCCCTGTATTGCCGGTAATAAAATATTAAGTGCACACAGCGGCGTTATGATCTAAATAAAATAGTAAGAGGCAATAAAATTCCCCTTGGATCCGCTTTTTCCCTAACTTTATAGATTCCTTTTATCTAAATGAGAGCTTCCGGACACCAATGGCACTGGGGCTCACAGCAGTAAGTGAGGAGCGTAGGCAACAGCCTGATGCAGCAGATGGTACATTCAGCGGTTCACACAGCAAGCTGCAGCAGCTGCGGGAGTCAGCACGGGCGCAACAGGGCCAGAAACAGCAACGGAAATGTATTGAGTGGTAAAAGCCTCAAGGATGCAACACACATGGAGACGTAACAACAACAGATGGCACTGTAGTAGCATTTTGCACTACAAGTAGCAACAGCGAATACAGTAGGTACCAACTGTAGTTATAAAAAGGGTATGGATGAACACACACACACACACACACACACACACACACACACAGAGCAAGCAGGATCGCGGAGTCACTGAAAGGATGGGCGGCGAGTCAGGGGTCATCCCTGAGTCGTTAATTACATCAAGCGAGGTCATGAGCGAAGGCACGATTCCACTCCCCAGTACACAGAGCCGGGAAAGGAAAACATGCCCACTACACGACCCCAACATACTTACGCCACTACACGACCTGTACCCATACATCACAACATACCACAGTATATACTGTAATATATATATATATATATATATATATATATATATATATATATATACACACAGATACTATGCACTCAAAATTAAACTCGAAAGCTCTACGTTTATAAGAAAAGGGAATAAAATACATCGAGATACCAATCAAAAAAATCAAACAAACGTGGATTCAGACAAGCTAAAAGTTGTGAGCAATGAGAATGTGAAGTACAGAGCCGAGGGTTATACACCAGATACACCAGTAAGAAGCATAGAAAATGGAGAAGGGACCTTCCCTATCCTGGTCAGAATACCTGGTAAAGTCTTCGGGGGTCTTCACCCCCCCCCCCCTCTACACCTCCCGGGCTGCTGGACTGGGTCGTTGGTCGACCGAACTCTTGGAAATCGCAGCCAGCAAGGCCTACACAACCCCCCCCCCCTCCCTCCCCTCTCCATCCCAACACACATGGGATATGTATCAAATCTATCGACTGGGGGTCCCTTAACACCAGAAGCTCTTAAATGGAGGTGAAGTTTCTTTAAGGCGTGTGAAGCTGCTGAATCAAAACCTGTGTAATGAACCTCCCAGGGACCGAAGTGACGCTTTTTACTAAACTCCGGGACACGACTGAAAGCAACTCGACATTTTGGTTGGAGAAAACGAACGGTGGGGGGTTCGGAGAGCCTTCCAAATTATCGTAAGGTATACACGGACGGTGTGTGTGTGTACGTGTGTGTGTGTGTGTGTGTGTGTGTGTGTGTGTGTGTGTGTGTGTGTGTTCTGTGAGAACAAAAACCACAAGGAGGGAAAAAAAACTCCTCCCGAGACTTGAACGTTCAATTCCCATAATGCTAAGTTTCGTAACATCTTCCGCTAATCATCATTCCTCCGGAGTTCCCACAACGATGCATTGAGGCAAGAGCTATTATGGTGTGGCAATGAAAAAAAAAATATATACTTCGCTACGCCGAGAAAGTATCCCAGGGCCTGGAAGTCATACTGGCGCCGTACCGCAATCGCCAAGTGCATTTCACCGGCTTATACGAGACAATGGCAGTGGGACCCCGCCCGCGAACGGAGGTTATATCTAGTCGTGGTTCCCACGCTCCTCCTTTCCCGCAAATAACAGTTATAACGACGCTGACGAAAGGCCGGCCACACTGCGTCCCTCCCGGGATGTGATCGCCTCCTCCTCCTCCTCCTCCTGGTATCCCTGCAACAGTTGTAGGACACCGTAAATAAATCTATCCTTATGCGAGGCGGACGAGGCGCCTCCCCATCCACCTGGCCCAAGCGCCCAGCACGTATACCATATCGTCGCCGGCAGCCGGACGGACGTGCGCTGCACCAACAGTCTGCGCCGAGAGACAGACAGACAGAGTACCAACCAAACTACTTGCGGGTAACCTACGACTAGACTTTCCCATGAGGCGTGGAAGTAGGAACAAATGTTCTTCGAACGGCCCCTTGAAACTGTGCATCAAGAACTCCCCCTCAAACAATCCAGGAACTGTAGATGGGAAGCCCGCTTAACGAGCAGCCAACAGGGATGACCCGTTAAGAATAACACTGTGCAACTCACTCAAGTCATCTTATCTTCGTGTATACCTCACGTCAATCTTAAAGGTTAGTCTCTATCCCCGTAGCTCGGTCTGGGACCTAGCTGTGTGTGTGTACCCTGGTGCCTCTCTCACCGGTCGAGACGTCTGAGGCCTGGGGTTTGAGGACCCCTCTGCGGCCACCACTGTGGACTTGCTCATCAGGTGCATGATGCGTAAGGTATTTATGCAATGAGATCCTGATTTATTCCACTGACAATGCTTGAAGCATTCCACCAGTCGGCCCGCACGGTTGCAACACCTGCAGGAGAGGGGCACTAGACAGCCTCTTGCTTAGAGAGAACCTACATCAATTTGCTTTCCGGTATTTCCAGTACGTCTACATTTCAAAGCTGTATGTCACAGCCTTCCATGATCGTGGACGGTGGACAATAAATTCCAGGATATTCAAGTGACTCTCTCTCTCTCTCTCTCTCTCTCTCTCTCTCCGCCGTCCCCACGCCAGAGAATAAGGTCCCCCCAAGTGATTTCTGTCGTTCCCCCAAAGTCCCGATTTTTGACAAAGGACGTCAGTGCGAGCCGTGAATTTCCCTCGCACTTTCCCAACTCGACAATTTCGCCCGTCTCCCAAAAGTGATGTTACGGAGTGCGTAAGAGCTTTAAGAGTGTCATCATTGGCTTTTTCTGCGGGAGTCTCTCGCTTTGAACAGTCGCAGAATCCAGCCTATCATCCTTGAAGAATCAGTGGCTATTTCGCCGAGCTCGATGAAAGCGAGGTTATCTGACGTGCTTATCGTAAGATATTCAGCTCCACACTGTATCGGGAACGCAGACTATCACAAACGCCATGGACCACATACCTGGGGGAAATATATACACACTAGAGATACATCTATGTACAAATATGCAAATATATATTCATATTTCAGGTCGTCTTGCCGTCGTTTACCTCTTCAGCAAGACGGTACGACCCTTGAGCACGACCGGTGCATCAACCTGTCAACGACAGCCTGGCCTCTGACCTGACCCTCGGGAATCCTGAGAAAGGCCGAGCCATCGCACTCATGGGTCGTACCGTCGTGATCAAGGGAGTCTGGCTACGCAGGCCTGCAGAACGCCGCCAGGAACAGCCTGAATGATCTATGACCAAAGTGAGAGGGCAGAGGTATGACAGAGAGAGAGGAGCTGAAGGTGGTGGTGGGAGGGGGGGAGGGGTGTGCTGTCTTCAGCAAGGAACTCATCCAACGCAGTACGATTCGGTAAGCGTCCCGTTGTCAAAAAATCAGATGGCTTCCGACGCTGCCCGGTCTGCAGACTCGAACCGTACACGGGCGGTCACAGTAACAACAACACTGCCAAACAATCCTTGGTCTTGCAAGACGTTTTCACGCTAAACATGCGCGGGGATGCGCGCCGCATAGAGCAACAGCTCGAAGGGTCAAGACCCGTTAGGCAAGCAGAGTCTGGCCTTGCACAGTCCTTCAGGTACTGGGGTAACGAACAGGGCTGTTATGATGCCCCAGTACGCCAAACCAGCCAAATAATTAACTATACGGAGGAATGGGATGTAATGCAAACAGGAACAGACCGGTGGATCCCTTCGAGGGTGTTTGTGATAGCGGAAGATGTCGTAAATATGGCATTTTTTTGTTGAAGTAAAATAGAAAACGGATGACTATCAGAAATGCTGATAACTACGGAAACGTAAATAAAGTCAGTGTTGGACTTGACTGCACTTCAGTGAAAACATAAATAAATCTAAAAAAGAGTTTTGCTTAGATCATTATCATTACACTACCCCAGACCCCTTATGTGGGGCTCCTGCAGCTAAGTTGCTGCGCTCCACGCAGTAGCAGGGAAACGATGGATTGCTTTGGAGCGAGAGGGAAATCCTCGAGACTGTGCTCCTTACCGTTCACTAACGGCGACAATACCTCACTCACGGTGACAACTACATCAAGTATAGCGCTTCAAACGGAGCAAAACTCTGACGGCAAAGTCATGCAGACAAGATATCCAAGTACAGATGAGCTAAGTTGAGGGGGGCCCACCTTGTGTGGAGGCTGGATGTGGACAGGTCTCGAGCCCACGACCTTAAGTTTACGGGCAGAGCAATCCCGAAAACCACTGGGCTACCGCCCAAATCGAACGAAAGGCGACAGAGGGCATCGAGTTGGCAAATGCTTGCAAACCTAATCAACATATCAATACGAATCTAACTCAGTATTACTGATTACGGAGAGGCACCTTGCGTAGATTATGCCCCACAGTAATACAGGAGGGAAATACAAACCGGTGTGCACTTTGGGATAAAAAAATAATAATGGAAATATTAATATAATCATTATGATCATCATGAATATTCTAAATTTATCGATATTGTAATAATAACAATAATAATAATAATAATAATAATAACGTGTATGTGCTGGACCAGATTGCAACTAATATCAAGTGAAGTCTTCTGGGCGTCCTCACCCCCACAGCCCGGGCTGCTGGGTCGGGTCGTTGGTCGACCAGGCTGTTGCTGGTAGTCGCAACAAGAAACCGAAAACATCTCGCTCGCTCCTCGAGGATGCCATCTAATCATGCAGGCTTCCAGGATTTTCAAACATTCACCATTGCAAACAAGGCATTCGAGAGAAGGGCACGTGGAGAGAGAGCCTCGGCTGAGTAAAGTGTGAGTGCAAAGACTCATCCCAAGTTCCCTGATGAACTCAAGGTCTCTGAGTGCATCTCCGGAGGCACTCGACAAGCTGCAACTAAGGCATTACCGGTGCAGTAGGCTCGAGTCACTTAATGCTGAAGTGTTAAGAAAACTTTCTGGCGGAACCAGAGAAAACGAAGGGCGTACGAAAACGACAAGCGTCAAGCACTCACATCTAAAGAAAACGAGTAGTACGAATGTCTTGGGCACAAAATAATAAACAAGTCGTACTCAACTTAAGAGTCAGTAAGAAAAAAAAAAATAATACATGATGATTTTACTTGACGTAGACTTCGGGGGGTGGGGGTGGGTCTTCTACCCCCCTAACAGCTCTGGCCGGGCCTAAGCTGCTGAGTTGGGTCGTTGGTCCACAAGGCTGCCGTGTGTATTACATTATTATACGACTCCAGGACCCCTTCTGTGAGGCTCCTGCGGCTTCAGCATCGCCCTCCGCGCAATGTTTAATGTGTCACAGCCAAAAGGGGGAAGTTCTTCTTCAAGTTATGAGTCAGGTCCATATCCGGGCGAAACCTTTTTATAATTGGCATAACTTTGGGGAAAGCCGGACTCCAGTCTGGGGTGGTCTTACATCACTTAAGTCTTCAGCTGCTGGAAAACAACTGGATAAAGTTTCATGATTATGTGAGGAAGAGTTTTCTCAAGTTATGATCAAGATTTATGTCGTGGGCTACACAGTGTGACCACGGACGTGCGGACGGAATACGGACAAGCGGTCCTTTAAGTATATGCCCAGCTACGCAGCCCACACAAAAATCTACACAGTGAACAATTATATATAGAT
>JAYMFT010005517.1:0-17149 GCA_038088735.1 Panulirus argus | reverse complement strand
TGCATATATGTGCATGTATGTATATATGTGTGTATGTGAGTGAATGGATCTTTCTTCGTCTGTTTCCTGGTGCTACCACGCTAACGCGGGAAACAGCAATCAAGTATAATAAATAAATATAAATAATATATATATAATATTCTTTTTTTTTTATGCATATTCGCTATTTCCCGCGTGAGCAAGGTAGTGTTGAGAACAGGGGACTGAGCCATAGAGGGGAAAATCCTCACTTGGCCCTATTTATCTATTTCATTTATCATACTTGATCACCATTTCCCGGGTTAGTGAGGCAGCGCTAGGAAACAGACGAACTGCTTCTTTCCTTATATGTCAAAGCTTTGGCACTCTCTGCCTTATCACGTCTTTCCCAATATCTATGAGCCTGGCACATTTCAAAAGACAGGCCTTTCACTTTCTCAAAAATATGTAAATACCTTCCCTTGTCTTTTCTTTTTCCATTCTTTTATTCTCTCTGTATTTCAATTGGGGCCCGGCCTTGATGTGGACATTTGTCCGTGACTAAAGCCTTCAACATAAAAAAAAAAAAAGCTTGTTATTCACTAAAATTTTGTATGGGTAATTATTGTTTGTCTAATTACCCCCCTCACTGTACGAAATGGTCAGAATGTCTATCTCAGAAATTCACTCTTTGGTGTGACATAAGGAATACCTTTCATGCATCTGAAAATTAAAAAGAAGGACTGTACCTTTAGTCACAGCTAACACAAATACTCTTACCAAGGGCTTCTTCTTATTTTCCAACTGAAGTCTTATTCTTGCTTCTTCCTGTGCTTCTTTCTTTGGTGTCAGTGTTTTTTCCCGAATGGATGTTCGTCGCACAGATTGTGTGCGTGTGTTAGAGTGTGCACGTCGAACCTGTAGGAAGTGAACAAAACCTTTAAGTTGTTAAAATGATCAATGACGTGGACAGTGAGCAGTTCTTCAATAGATGTACGAGGAAAGTAAACAGAAGACATGACATGAAATTAAGCAAGAAACTTCTTATTAACAATGAAAAGAAGTACTTTTATAGTACAAGAGTGGTGAATGATCAGAATAAGATGGCTGAAGACATGATAGATGCAAATAGCACAAATACATGTAAGAAGTTGTATGATATAAGAGAATGTTCAAGAGATAGGGTCCCATAAGTATAAATTTCTTTTCCCATACAGTATAAGTAACTATTAACAGACAGATACATAAACACATACATATACAGATAAATATATAGATAAACTGACAGACAGAAATTTGAAACATAAACACAGACAGATACATACATAAACAGATATAAATAGAGAGACAATTGAGACAAACAGACCATAAGATTAATATGTTAACACACAAACAAACAGAAAGATACACTGATGAATGGAAAAATAAATGGAGGTGATGTCATAGGTGATTATAAATCAAAAGTGGGTGATGGTCCTATAAGCAGACAGCAAGATATATATGCAAAGAATGATTAAGGAATTCATGAGTCACCAAGAAGAGGATATATCTATCTATGTATATCTATGATGCCCGTTCCCTCCAGGAACTCCCATCAAGGGGGATGGCTACAGAAAAAGTCTCCACTTATCTCTGTCCTTATATGCCTCACTCATATACACCATTTCACACATTCTTTCCCCATTTTGTTCCCTCCAGTACCTTCAACTTTATTTCCCCATGTCACAGGTGGTCTTCCTCTCACACCAACCCCTTTAATCGTACTATCATACACTCTCCTTGTACATATCAAAAGGAAACTGAAATTTAAGAGGAAGGTCAGAATATGATTGTACATACATACAAGGGATGTGTGCATTTAAACTGCTAAAATATGCCATGCTGTATGGAGGCTGAACAATTCTGACAGTTAAGTTAAAAAGGTACATAAAAAACAAATGACCTATTTAAAGCAAAGAAATTACAAAAGAGAGAGGGCCAGCAAAAAAAGGAAAAACTAAAGCTATGATAAATTGTCCATGATATCAATACACAGCAGGTGTATGGATAAAATATTGTAGGAATAATGACAATGAAAATGTATTTAATTCATTAGGTGATATAATAAAAAATGCCTAACTGCAAGATGTAAATGAGACTAATTTCACATATGAGAAAAAGAACACATAAATTAACAGTTTCCTCATTTTCTGATTAACAAAAGCAGCACTTATCTCACCCTCCTTGTCTGATCATGAATTCTCTTGGTTTCTTGTTCACTGATAAGTTGCATGATCCTTTCCCGCAGTTCAGCATCCTCACAAATATCTGTGGAAAGCATCATCATAAACACACAATCTAAATACAACTTCCTTTTCTTCTTTACATTACAAATATTTTCCAGAAATTCTTAAACAAGCCAAAGTAAGTAAAAAAAAAAAAAAATACCAAAAACACATCTAGATGATGCCATGTACAAACAATAAATCTTTCATTTATTATTCCACACTTTTTTAAGTGGTTTGGTCATCAAGGTATTACAAAAACCAATTCATTAATCTAATATTTTAAACCATTTCCAGAAAATACTTCATAACAATCAAATAAAATTTCTGATGCCCAAGATGGAAAATTTTGTAAATGCAGAGTAAGAGTGGATGGAAAGTTGAGCAAAAGTTTCAGTATACGTGCGGGTTCACGCCAGGGCTGTGTAATGTTACTGTGGCTTTTTAACACATACATGGATGAGGTGATAAGAGATATAAATGCATAACTCCGGAAAAGGGGTGCAGTATGGTGGCAAGTGACATGCTTGCTTGCAGAAAGTAGTGTGTTTTATAATGTGTAAACATAAGTAATTGAAGGTATATGTAACTAAAAGTAAAGTAAAGGTGTTTGAAAGGAAACAGTGAAAGTATAGATTTTTCAAAGCCCTATAGAGAGAGAGAAGAAAGTGTACTAACCTGTGTTATAGATATGGGGGTAGAAGGACTGGATGAAGTGAAGGAATTTAAATATTTGAGAGCTATCCTGGGTAAGTCTTGTGAAAAGGAAAGGAGAAATAAGGGAGAGAGCAGGACAAGATATTAGAGTCACTGGATCCCTTATCAAGATAATGAAGGGTTGAGATGTAAGTATGGAAGTGAAGAAAGGATTAAGGGACATGGAATGAGTCAAAGAGGTCAAGAATCCAGGATGTGGAAATGAGTTTTTTGAGAGAAACAGTTTGGAAGAGTACTGGAGGGTGAGAAATGATGGAAGAGACACATATGTACAGATAGACAGATATATTCATGTACTCTAGCTTTCTTATAAAAGGGTTCCCCTACTCTTGCAGAGTAAATTACAATTTTCCCAATTATATTTGTTCCATTAAAGTATGCCAGATCCTCTTTAAGAATGTATGGCATAGCAATATGCAAGTAGCAGTGCAAGTGAATAATTCTTTCCAGCACTGTTTTTGAGTCACCTAGGTAGTGTTGTGGTTAGCACTGCTGAATATGAATCCTCTGGCCTTGGTTCAATCCCTGGCACTGGCAGATAGCACCTAGCCAACCAACTGTCCATCCCTCCTCTGGTTGGTATATAAATGAGCACCAACTTTGGTCAGGGTAAAGTATCACAGCTGTGACAGGCCTAGCCAGCTGAGAGGTTGTAACTTGGCTCAAGTTACTCCATGGGTGTCAATGATCAAGTACATGGCCCTCACTGACAGGCTAATGAGCCTTCCATGAGTTAGTACTTTGCTCTTATATTATTTTAGAAAATATGTAGGAAATTTTCTTACTAAAGTTATCATTCTGAATGTGTCTGGGGTTGATGTGCTCTCAATGGACTGAACCAGGGCATGTGAAACGTCTGGGATAAACCATGGAAAGGTCTGTGGGGCCTGGATGTGGATAGGGAGCTGTGGTTTTAGCGCATTACACATGACAGCTAGAGAATGAGTGTGAGCGAATGTGGCCTTTTCGCCTGTCTCCTGGCGCTACCTCGCTGATGCAAGGAGTGGTGAGGCTATCTCCTGTTGGGCAGGGTGGTGTCAGGAATGGATGGAGGTGGGCAAGTATGAATATGTACATGTGTATGTATATGTATGTATATATGTATATGTTGGTATGTATATGTATGCATTGTGCATATGCAGTATGCAGTATGCATATGCATGTATGTATATATGTGTGTATTTGAGTGGATGGATCATTCTTGATCTGTTTCCTAGCGCTCCCTCGCTAATGCGGGAAACAGCGATTAAGTATATTAAATAAATAGTATATCCAACATACTTATACAGTACTTTATAATGTACAGAAATATACAAACAGAAAGAATAATTCACACGTCACTGTGTTAATTGCCTGTAATCTAAAACTACATGAAGATCAAAGACAGTGAAAGTGAATTCAAATTTGCCAGCCTCATACCCTGCACAATTGTAGGGATAAAAATAAAGCCCATCAACAATCTGTGCATATAAACACTCCATAAGACATCTGTACACAAGAAAATATACTATAAAATGCAATAAAAACATATGTGCAAGAAACTCCCTGAACCATAACTCTGGCAAAGCTGGAAATAACAGCTGGCTCTGGTTTAAAGGCAGAAGCAGTAGCCATAGCATCAGAAAATTACTTTACATAATACCTTAAATCTTATGAGGTTGTAATTCTGATCAATTGCATCACTATAGTGCTGCAGTGCAAGTAAACTGGGTCAAACTCTGAATTTACATATGGAAAGATTTTTCCTTTGTATGTTAGCTGAGATGGCATGGGCAGCTGAGGCCGTAATCAAGGCCATCCCATTAACGCTGTTGTTCGCTGATGATACAGCACTGGTGGCTGATTTAAGTGAGAAACGGCAGAAACTGGTGACTGAGTTTGGAAAAGTGTGTGAAAGGAGAAAGCAGAGAGAAAATGTGAATAAGAGCAAGGTTATTAGGTTCAGCAAGGTTGAGGGACAAGTTAGTTGAGGAGTGAGTGGGGAAAAATTGGAGGAACAACAACTGACTCACTTCCCAGGCCTTCTCATCCCCAACAGACTGCATACTCGCCCCTCTCTCCAAAACTCTTACATTTACCTCCCTAACCAACCCATCCATAAACAAATTAAACAACCATGGGGACATCACACATCCCTGACGCAGACCGACCTTCACTGAGAACCAATCACTCCTCTTTTCCTACTCGTACACATACCTTACACCCTTGATAAAAACTTCTTACTGCTTCCAGCAATCTACTTCCCCAACTTCCACAAAGCCTCTCTGTCAACCATATCATATGCCTTCTCCAGATCCACAAATGCTACATACAAATCCCAAATGCTACACACAAATTCATCTGTTTATCTAAGTATTTCTCACATACATTCTTCAAACCAAACACCTGATACACGCATCCTCTACCACTTCTAAAACCACACTGCTCCTCCCCAATCTGATGCTCTTTACATGCCATCATTCTCTCAATCAATACCCTCCCATACAATTTTCCAGGAATAATCAACAAACTTATTCCTCTATAGTTTGAACACTCACCTTTATCCCCTTAGCCTTTGTACAATGGCACTATACATGCATTCTGACAATCCTCAGGCACAACCCATACATACACTGAATATTCTTACCAACCAATCAACATCACAGTCACCCCCTTTCTTAATAAATTGAACTGCAATACCATCCAATCCTGTCGCCTTGCCAGATTTCATGTTCCGCAAGGTTTTCATCACCTCCTCTCTCTCCATCAAACCACTCTCCCTGACTCTCTCACTTTGCACCCCATCCCGACCAATACACCCTTATCTGCCAGTCTATCATCAAACACATTCAACAATCCTTCAAAATACTAACTCCATCACTCCCTCTTGCTCCCTTCACCGATGTTCCCATTTGATCCCTTGTCTTACGTACATTATTTACCTCCTTTCAAAACATCTCTTTATTCTCCCTAAAGTTTAACGATACTCTCTCACCCCAATTCTCATTTGCCCTCTTTTTCAACCTCTGCACCTTCCTCTTGACCTCCTGCCACTTTCTCTTATACATCTCCCAGTCATTTGCACTCCTTCCTTGTATCATCCAAATGCCAAATTGCGAATATAGTTTTACCGTGAATTTTGACACTTTGGTAACCAGCATGAAACTTATTTAAGGATTAGAGTGATGTGAAAATTAACAGCCATACATGAGATAACAAAGCTTCCTTAAAAAAATCAAGTGTACTCAAAACCAGTGAGATTCATATATATGACTATTATTAATACAATTCACATTTAGTAAATAGTTACATCTGAAATATTTAAATCAACTATATACAGAGAAAGGTCAGACAAAAGTGCAATGCAGCATACTAATCCATACTTTTCTGTAAAGGGTTAGATCCATCTTTACTGTATACCTAGTAAATGATGAATCAATTATGAAAAATATGGCTGTGGCAAGCACTTAGAACTTTCTTATACAATAGATATAATCATCAATATTATTTACACATAACCCCACTTTTCTCAAAGATCCAGTGGCTTCTATAGCTTCAAGGCTGCCCTATGCTCAATAACAAGGATGGAATGGACTTCTTTAAAGCAAGAAGTTCTTTAATGAAGCTACTCAGTTTCATCAACTGATGAAGATACAGACTCATCAAAGGTGACTTCTCACTTGTGGGCTAACCTTAAGCAGGTGGAGTCTGGTAACATCCTTAAATACGAATAATGAGGTAAATAAGCTGTAAAAGTAGGTAGTAACTGGTAGGCAGCCAATGACCAAGGAGATACATTACCAGTACTACCCACCTGGGTATCAGAAGGGTTTGTGATGGCAGCATAGTAGGCCAACACTTCAGTGGTTGCCAAGTTGCACTCCTACAACCCATGTAGTAGTCTTTACTTTCTTGCTCACCCACACATGGACTACTAGCATTCTGTCCACAATTATTCAATCTCTCCTTGTTATACTTAACACTTAACACACACAGCTCATTCTTTGTAATTCTAGATTTTCCTTCGGTGAGTAGTATATGCTAGCCCTGCCTTTTGGCAAAATGGTACAAGCAATATATAGAAGAAGTAGGTACGAACATAAAAGCTGGAGCATTAAACAGAAACATTAAATAGAAGTAGTATACAGGATATTAGGAAGAAGCATTTAAGTAGGTGTTGTCAGTAGGAACATTAGGTAGAAGCCTCTAAAAACACTGCATTATAATTACCCTCTGCCAGTGGCCTATTAAGGATGAGACACTAAAGGCTAGGAAGCAGCAATGGATTTCATTAGTTATGGATACCCTATTGCCATGGCCACCCCCTTGAGGGAGTTCAAGGTGGGAACAGGATCAGATATATAGATAGATAGATAGATAAATAGAGATAAGCTGTAGATACTATAAACTGGATGCACAGATTAAGGAATGGACACTAAAAAGTCAAAATTCTTGCTACAGCTGGGCTTACCCTTAGTAAATTCAACAAATAACAATACAGAAACCTATGCATTATTTGTAAATAGCTGAAGATAATCTAAAGGCAGGGCCCATACACTGCCTTCTTATATATTTACCAAATGTAGGAATATTAGGAAGGAGCATTTAAGTAGACGTTGTCAGTAAGATCATTAGGTAGAAGCCTCTACAAACACTGCGTTATAATTGCCCTCTGCCAGTGGCCAATTAAGAATGAGACACTAAAGGCTAGAAAGAAGCAATGGATTTCACTAGTTATAGATACTCTATTGCCATGGCCACCCCCTTGAGGGAGTTCCAGGTGGAAACAGGGATCAGATATACAGATAGATAAATAGAGAGATAAGCTGTAGATACTATAAACTGGATACACAGATTAAGGAATGGACACTAAAATGTCAAAATACTTGCTACTGCTGGGCTTACCCTCAACAAATTCAACAAATAACAAAAAGAAACCTATACATTATATGTAAATAGCCAAAGCCAAAGATAATCCAAAGGCAGGGCCCATAAACTGCCTTCTAATATATTTACCAAATCTAATGGAGTGCATAAAACATTAACATGAGAAATCTAGTCAAAGATATGCGGCTCAGTTTTCAATGATGCACAAAAGCAGGCAAATTATCACTTCACAAAAGGAAATTCTATATGATTAAACAAGTATTGAGCACAATTATGAAAGGTGGGAAAACTGCCTCTGTAAATATGATGTATAAGGACACCACAAAAATAACTTACCAACTTGCAAGAAACACATATGAATGGACTCCTTGCACTTACAAGAAGTGATGCAATGAAATGCATGGTTTAGAGGAATATCCTCAATCCTTTGATAATAAATATGTGATAGTGGAGACGGGTATAAACATGAGGAAAATTGTGGGTTTAGTAAACACAGATGTAGGTGAGACACTCATAGAAATAAACACAGCTTAGATATATATTTGAATATCCATCATATTCCATCTATCTAGATCTCTGATGCACATTCCCTTCAGGAGCTCCTTCAAGGAAGTAGCCAAGAAAAAACTCTCCAATACTAGTGAACTCCAATGCTGTTTCTTAGCCTTTAGTGAATCACTGTTGTTATATTGTTCACTGACATACATTGTATTTAAAATATAATAGACACATCAGGATTTCAGCATTTCACCAACTGCTCAAAGTTGTAAACAACTAAGCAATGCATTGCTGCGTGCAAGGCAGAACTTCCATCCAGCCTCCTTACCAATCATCCATTCTGCACAGTCCCTAGCAGCTCACTAAAGTTATATTGGCATATTACTGTTACAAATCTTGATGCTAGGAGGGGATAGGTGAAGTTTTCATAGGTTCTGTTGATATTTACCAGCATTTCAACTACTTCTATCCTAATTAATCCCAAATGTTCCCTGATCTTCATATCCCTTCCTACAATCACTTATCTATCACTGTAAGATAAAAGTAATGCTCCAATGTAATCACACTCCCTAAGTTACATCACTTCTACTACGTGTAAGTATTCGATGATATGTATTTCTTTCAAACGCATAAATTACTGCTTTGGTGCCCCTATGCAACATAAATCCCTTAAAGTAACCAAACTAGAAAGTTTTACCAGAACATAGAATAGATAACTATGCTAGTAGAGTTGCTGCTGAATAAAATACCATCATATAACAAGCAAGACAAGTGACAGAACAAGAAGAGGCAGTCAATGGAAACTTTGTTCCTCAACAAATAAGTGGTGAGTGCTGCACACTAGCCCTGTTGTCATGGCAAAATCTTTTCATGGTACTCATGGGGGCAATCAGGCTTAATGATCAATTACACTGTCCTGAATGTTCATTCTGCCTGATTTAGAGAGGCATTTTGGTTTTCATAAAAAAAATATGCAATTATCTTTTTTCTTGAGCTTGAAACAATAAGGGGCATTCACAATTGAAAGCTTACATCTCATTAATTTTCCAGGCATTACACAAGACATTGATCAAACATTCAATCAGCTGCCCCTCTCAGCACATTTAAATCCAAAAGTCACTCTTTTACAAGCCTCTCAACTACTATGCATCCCAATAATCCCCATTGACCATCTTTCCTACTCTCTTTTGTATACTTGTGTATGGCCCTCTTTTTAAAACCAGGTACTTCCACTTACCAGTCCTTTTATAGCACACAACTCTACAAGCTGTTCATCATTTCCATTCATAATAATGAATACCCTGTGCCCCCAATTATATCCTCAACTGCCACTTTAATCACCTTAACTTTCAAATCACCTGTCACTAATACCTGATCTCTTACATCAAAACTGCTGACACACTCACTTAGGTGCTCCTAAAAAAAACATCTGTCTCTGATGATCTTCCTTCTCATGGCTAGGTTCATAAGCACTAATAATCATCCACTTCTTACCATATACTTTCATTACCCACATCAGTCTAGAATTTACTTCCTTACACTCTTTCATACACTCCCACAACTGTTTCAGGGATCACTGCTACTCCTTTCTTAGCTTTTGTCCTCTCATCAACCTCTGACTTTACTCCTGAGACATTTCCAAACCATCTGTCCCCTTTACCCTTGAGCATTGTTTCACTCATTGGGAGAAATATTTTTTCTTAGTTATATCCACACACATTCAGGCACACCAGCCTAAGCCTTCGAGAAGGATGAGCACTCCCTGCTTGGCTCCTTCTGAAATACAAGAAGGGGAGGGTTTCCAGCCAGCCATTCCCACTCCCTTTTAGTTGCCTTCTATGACATGCAGGAAATACAGAGGTAGAATTCTTTCTCCCCTAACCATGGGTATATGTATATATAAATCATTTCAATACCTGATCGTCATTTTCCGCATTAGTGAGGTAGTACCAGGAAACAGATAAAGAAAGGCACATCTGCTCACATACACATATGTGTACATAAATGCACACACACACATAAATATACATATACATATATATATACATACATAAATACATATATAATTACATACATACACATATATACACATGTATATATTCATACTTGTTTGCTGTCATCCATTCCCAATGTCACACCACCCAACAGAGAACAGAATAAATGCATGAGAGAAAAGAAAAATTATATATATTCTTTTCTTCTCCCCAAACATGAACGCCGCCCCTTGTGTCAGCGTGTTAGCCCCAGGAAACAGAAGAGAGGCCACATCCGCTCACATCCATACTTGAACTGTCATGTATAATGCACCTAAACCACAGCTCCCTACCCACATCCACAGCTCACAGAACTTTCTATGGTTTACCCCAGGCATTTCACATGCCCTGGTTCAGTCCACTGACAGCACAATGACACCAGTATCCCACATCATTCTAATTCACTCTATTCCATGCACACCTTTCACCCTCCTGCATTTTCAGGCCCCAGTCACTCAAAATCTTTTTGACTCCATCCTCCCAACACCAATTTGGTCTTCCTGTTCTCCTTGTTCCCTCCACCTCTGACACAAATATCCTCTTTGTCAACATTTCCTGACTCATTCTCTCCATATATCCATATCAACACACCCTCTTTTACTCTCTCAACCACACTCTTCTTATTTCTACACATCTCTCTTACTTTTTTATTACTTACTCGCTCAAACCACCTCACATCACGTATTGTCCTCAAGTATTTCATTTCCAACAAATCCATCCTCCTCCACACAACCCATGCCTCATATCTATATAACGTTGTTGGGACTATTATTCCTTCAAACATACCCATTTTTACCCTCCCACATAATGTTCACTCTTTCCACATATTCTTCAATGCTCCCCTTCACTTCCATGGTTCAATTCATTGTCATTTTCACTCCCAAATATCTAAAGCACTTCACTTCCTCCAATTTTTCTCTATTCAAGCTTACATCCCATCTAACTTGTCCCGCAACCCTGTTAAACCCAATAAACTTCCTTTTATTCAAATTCACTATCAACTTTCACCTTTCAAACACTCTTCCAAACTTAGTCACCAACTTCTGCAGTTTCTCACCCAAATCAGCTACCAGTTGTGCATCATCAGTGAACAACAACTGACTCACTTCCCAGGCCCTCTCATCCGCCACAGACTGCATACTCGCCCCAACCTCCAAGACTCTTGCATTTACCTCCCTCACTAACCCATCCATAAACAAATTAAACAACCACGGTGATATCACACACCCTTGCCACAGGCCAACCTTCACTTGGAACCATTCATTTCCCTCTCTCCCTACTTGTACACATGCCTTATACTCTTGATAAAAACTTCTCACTGAGTCTTGCAGCTTACTTTCCACAAATTTTATTCTTAAGTCCTTCCACAAAGCATTTCTATCAACCCTATCATATGCCTTCTCCAGATCCATAAATGCCATATACAAAACCATCTGTTTCTCTAAGTATTTCTCAAACATTCTTTAAAACAAACACCTGATCCACACAACCTCAACCACTTATGCAACCACACTGCTCCTCTCCAAGTTGATGCTCTCTATATGCCATCACCCACTCAATCAGTATCCTCACATACAATTTACCAGGTATACTCAACAAACTTCTACCTCTGTAGTATGAAAACTAAGCTTTATCCCCCTTGCCTTATATGCACTATATGTGCATTCTGCCAATCCTCAGGCACCTCACTATGACCCCCACATACAATGAATATCCTTACCAACGAATCTACAACACAGTCACCAACTTTCTAAATAATTCAACTACAATGCCATCCTCTCCAGCCACCTCATCACATTTCACCCCATTTGTTCACAGTCTTTATCACTCCATTCTTCCACCTCCAATTTAGTCTCCTGGTTCTCCATGTTCCCTCCACTTCTGACTCATATATCACCTCTGTCATCCTTTCCTCACTCATTCTCTCCATATGTCCAAACCATTTCAACACAACCTCTTATGCTCTCTCAACCAGAATCTTTATATTACCACAAAACTCTCTTACCCTTTCATTACTTACTCAATCAAACCTCCTCACACCACATATTCAAACATTTCATTTCCAACACTTCCACCCTTCTCTGCACAACCTTATCTATAGCCCATGCCTTACACTCATATAATATTGTTGAAACTTCTATTCATTCAAACATACCCATTTTTGCTCTCCATGATAACAATATCTCTTTCCACACATTCTTCATTGCTCCCAGATACTTCACCCCTTCTCAAACCATGTGACTCACTTCTGCTTCCATGGTTCCATTTGCTACCAAGTCTACTCCAAGATATCTAAAACACTTCACTTCTTCCAATTTTTTCCCATTCAAACTTAACCCCCAACTAACTTGTCCCTCAACCCTGCTAAGCATAATAGCTAGCTTTTATTCACATTCACTCTCTACTTTCTCTTTTTAAACACTCTTCCAAACTCAGTCACCAACCTCTGCACTTTCTCACTTTAATCAGCCACCAGTGCTGTATCATCAGCAAACAACAACTGACTCACTTCCCAGGCCCTCTCATCCCCAACAGACTGCATACTCACCTCTCTCAAAAACACATGCATGTACCTCCCTCAGCAACCCATCCAAAAACAAAGTAACAACCATGGTGACATTACACACCCTTGATGCAGTCTGACTTTCACTAGGAACCAATCACTCTCCTCTCTTCCTACTCGTATGCATGCCTTACACCTAAGATAAAAACTTCTTACTGGTTGTAGCAGCTTACCTCCCACACCACATATTCTTAAGACCTTCCACAAAGCATCTTTATCAACCATAACATATGCTTGCACCAGATCCATAAATGCCACATACAAATCCATCTGCTTTTCTAAGTATTTCTCACATACATTCTTCAAAGCAAATACCTGATCCACACATCCTCTACTGCTTCTGAAAGTACACCGCTCCTTCCCAATCTGATGCTCTGTATATGCATATGCCTTCACCTATCAATTATTACCCCTCCCATACAATTTTCCAGGTATACTCAACAAAGTTATTCCTCTGTAGTTTGGACACTCACCTTTATCCCCTTTGCCTTTATACAGTGGCATGATACATGCATTTCACCAATCCTCAGGCACTTTAACTAACATGATCCATACACTTATTGAATATCCTTAACAATTAATCAATAACACACAGTAACCCTTTCTTAATAAATTCAACTGCAGTATCATCCACTTCTGCCACCATAAAGCATTTCATCTTCTGCATGGCTCTCACCATCTCTTCTCTCTTCACCAAACCACTCACCATGACTCTTTTACTTTGTATACCACCACGACCTAAACACCTTACATCTACCACTCTCTCATCAAACATTTAATAGTTCTTCAAATTGCTCACTCCATCTCCTACTCACTTCATCACTACCTGTTATCACTTCTTTGCCCCCTTTACTCGTGTTCCCATTTCTTCCCTTGTCTTATCCACATTCTTTATCTCCTGAAACCACACTGCTCAATCCTAATCTGATGCTTTATACTTGCCTTCACTCTCTTAATCCCTACCCTTCCATACAACTTAACATGTACACTCAACAAACTCATACCCCAGTAGTACGAACATTCAGTTTTATTCCCCTTGCCTTTATAAAGTGGCACCTATACATGCTTTTGGCAAATCCTCAGGCACCTCACCAGGATCCATATATACACTGAAAATCTCAACTAATCAATCAACAACACAGTCATCCCTTTCTTAATAAATTCAACTGCAATACCATTCACTCCAGCCGTCTTGCCACATTTCATCTTATGTAAGGCTTTCATCACCTCTTCTTTCTTCACCAAACTACCTTCCATAACTGTCTCACTTCGAATATCACCCCAATCCAAACACCCAACATCTGGCACTCTGTCAACAAACAAATTCAACAGTCCTTCTAAATACTCATTCCATCTCTCCTCACTTCATCACTACCTATTACCACTTCCCCTTTTGCCCATTTGCTGATCTTCCTATTTCTTCTCTTGAATGTCCCAAATTAATAACCTCCTTCCAAATAATCTTCTTATTCTCCCTTAAGTTTAATGATACCCACTCCTCCCAACTCTCATTTGCCTTCTTTTTCAACCTTTGCAACTTCCTCTTGACCCTCTACCACTTTCTCTTACACATCCTCCAAGCATCTGTACTCCTGCCCGACATATACAGCCCAAAATCCTCTCTTTTTTTCTTTCACAAGCAACTTTACTTCTTCATCCCCTGACTCACTACTCTTTCAAATCTCCCCACCTTCCAGCATGCTAAATGCATCTCCTGCACATGCCAGCAATGCTTCCCGAAACATTTCCCATTCCTTACCCACTCCCCTTGTTTCATTTACTCTCACCTTTTGCCATTCTACACTCAATCCCTCCAGAAATTTCTTCATACAAGTCTCTTTTCCAAGCTCACTAACTCTCACCACTCTCTTCTCACTGACACTGTTTCCTCTTTTCCTAAAACTTATACAGCCATTACCCTTGCCTCCACAAGACATTGATCAGACATCCCACCAGCTGCCCCTCTCAGTACATTTCAATCCAAAAGTCTCTCTTTTACAAGCCTCTCAATCAATATGCATTCCAATAATTCCCACTGACCATCTTTTCTACTCTCATATGTATCCTTGTGTATTTGGCCCTCTTTTTAAACCAGGTATTCCCACTTACCAGTTCTTTTATAGCACACAACTCCACAAGCTGTTCACCATTTCCATTCTTAATAATGAATATCCTAAGCCCCTAATTATATCCTCAACTGCCACTATAATCACCTTAACTTTCAAATCACCTGTCACTAATACCTAGTCTCTTAAATAAAAACTGCTGACATACTCACTCAGATGCTCTCAAAAAAAACATCTGCCTCTAATGATCTTTCTTCTTATGACCAGGTTCATAAGAACTAATAATCACCCACTTCTTGCCATACACTTTAATTACCCACATCAGTCTAGAATTTACTTCCTTACATTCTTTCACACACTCCCACAAATCCTGTTTCAGGAGCAGCGCTACTCCTTCCTTAGCTTTTGTCCTCTCAATAACCCCTGTCTTTACTCAGGAGACATTTTCACATCATCTGTCCCCTTGAGCAGTGTTTCACTCACTAGCAGAAATTTTTTTTCTTAGTTATATCCACACATAATCAGGCACCCCAGACTGAAGCCTTCGAGATGGATAAGCATTCCCTGCTTGGCTACTTCCAAAATACAAGAAGGGGAGGGTTTCCAGCCACCAGCTCCAACCCTTTCTAGTCACCTTATACGACATTTTTCATTTTATGTTGAAGGCTCCTGTCATGGACAAAAGTCCACATCAAGGCCAGGCCCTAATCGAAAAATAGAGAGAATTAAGAAATGGGAAAAGAAGAGAGGGAAAGTATTTAAAAATTCTTAACAAGTGAAAGACCTGTCTTTTGAAATGAGCGAGCTCATAATTATTGGGAAAGACATGAAATGGTAAAGAGTTCCAAAGCTTCAATGTATAGAGAAAGAAGAAGTTATCAAAACGGCACATCCCTGAGTTGCCAATGGCCACACAAAATTCATGTGACACAGCAGCTTCCCAAGTATTGCATGGTCTAGCTTGTGGTAGGGGCACACATGCAGGAAATACAGAAATAAAATTCTTTCTCTCCAATGAAAGGGTATATGTACAGGTGTAGATGCATGTGTATGTGTATGTATGTATATATGTATATGTTGGTATGTATATATATATATGTACTGTGCATATATGTATATGTATGTATATATGTGTGTATGTGGGGGGATGGGTTTTTCTTCTGTTTCCTGGCGCTACATCGCTGACGCAGGAAACAGCGATCAAGCATAAAAAATAAAAAATTATATATATATATATATATATATATATATATATATATATATTCACCCAGCTGCTGTGGGCAATGCTGACGTCATCGCCCACAACAGCGCTGTTTTAAAATTCATAGCTGGCGGACGCGAGGTTTATCTTTCCATTCCTCGTATATCAGAGATAACAGGAAATTCCAGCTCGGCCGCAGCGTCACTGTGATAACTCCACTGCACTGCACATTTAGTTGTATTCAGCGCTGCACACACAGAGAACACATCGACAAGGAGACAGCAACAAGCAATAGTAGTGCATATTGAGGGTTAAACTTCCGAAAAGAAAGTTTATTGCACATCTTGAGACTTTCAAAAATTTTTGAAGAGTGGCATTGCAACAGACCCAAAGTCTATTTCATGTGAACACTATACTGGATATATTTTTTTATATATAGCATTAAACTACAGGTCGCTCTGGGCCATTAAAGCTCCTCTGTTCAATGAGGCTATTGTAGGCAGCGACCCACAGGAATTTAGATAACTAATAGGATATGTACATGTACATGCTTTTTAAACCACAATTTTTTTTTACAATTGTGTTAAATGGAAGTTTTATAAACACACACACACACACACACACACACGAGTAGTAATAACCACACTTTTGAGACCACTGCTCTCAAACCTTAACATTTTTGCGGATAACAGCAAGGTCATCAGATAAGAAAACTGATGACTGCATCAGCTTACAAGGGGACCTAAACAAAGTCCAAAGTTTCTCCGATGATTGGTTGATGAAATTCAAGCCGATTAAATTGAAAGTAAAGAATGTTGGACACGGTGAAAGAAGTTCCGGGTGTTGGGTGTAATTCCTTTCAAGCAGGATATAAGCTACAGGAACCTGTTTGTGGAACTCGGGGATCGGCATTGTGCCTAACCTGTCAGCAGAGCACCACATGAGTTACTGAGACAAAATATATATATATATATATATATATA
>JAYMFT010005506.1:0-17149 GCA_038088735.1 Panulirus argus | reverse complement strand
ATATATATATATATATATATATATATATATATATATATATATATATATATATATATATATATATATATATTTGATAGCTGAAGAGCTGTTTAGTTGCTAGTATGTGCATGTACCTTTGCACCTTCATGTCTTTGTGTCTGTCCTTGTACGACTTTCCTGGTCAGGTCTCCTGGGGACACGTTAGCGGAGCCTGGCGAACGTAATGGTGTGGTCTGGAGCACCAGCCTGGGGAGCGTTCGACACCCAGCGCTTCACTGTACTCACGTTTCTAGCGCGCACTCACTTCTTCACTAGCTACCTCGAACATCGTGGGATCCAGCGGTCTCAGAGAACACTGGGAGATATTTCCATTCTCCCTATAACATGTTGGAGTTAGGCAATCCATTTAACTCAATAGAATCTCCATTCAGCTGTTGGTACAATCGTCATTTGAGTATTCTCTGAATTCGAATTACCTTTAAAGAAATTAACAAAAGAATTGGTTTGGATGGTTCGTTATTTACGCTTAGAATGCGTCACGGTCAGGAACGCTAACCGATACACACGCATATGGCTGTTCTAAAAACATCCACACAGAGACAGCTGAAGATCATTAAATATATATTGAAACTATTGACCTTTATGTGTTAGATTCACATAAGAAAAGCGATTAATCCTTTAGTGAAATTAGGACACCTTTCTTTTTTCTCTCTGTATCGTAAAACCTGAGATGGGCGGACGACTTAACATAAAGTTGCTGGAAGCAGGAATGAGAGACATTCTCCGCTTTATACCGCAAACAGTGTTATCGAGAACAAGAATTTCATTCAGGGTTTGTGACTGCAGGCGCCGGGGTGGTTCCTCCTGCCTGATAATCCTGCCATTAGTAATATAACTCTCTGGCATACGATACGTCTTATCTCCTGTGCCCAACAACACAACACTTCGCTTCTAAAGTTAGATGAACCAAATCCAGTTTTCAACGTGGATACTCAGGCTCATGTCTGTTCCGCTGCCGACCCAGTCTGTGGTGAGCTTGTACTGAATATTTGAGGCCCGTAGCCCACCTCTGTAACCTCCATGATGTTTACTTATTAGGTATACTTGTATGAGCCCTAAGTTTGTTCAGTGCCTGTGATGTCTTGCCTGTGCCATAGTACGAAGGCTGGTTAAGTGATTGAAGTGACTTACTGTCATCTGTAAAGCAGTCCGACACACTGAAGCCCTCACATCAACATCCCGTCTGTGAGCCATTAAGAATTCGATTCATCTCAGATCCTTCCAACGGGAGACGTGACTCATGGCAGACCTTACAGTAAACCAACAGCTGAGACGCAGCTAGCAATACATTGGAAGTATCCTCAAAATAGCAAATTTACGAGATGAAATTACTCTCGAGACAGAGAACCCTTGTTTGATAGCAATTTTGAAATTATGTACTCGCGTTACAAGTAGGCACTTGCCCAAAAGGCGGTCAAGTATACATGTAAAAGAATTTTTACACATTTAGAATTCTAGGTAGACTACTGAAGATCCCCAGCACCATTTATACCTAACGCAGCCAACCACTATCTACTTTATTAATCGGGCACTGACCTCTTCGAGTGGCACATTTGGTCTCACTACACTTGGCAGTTTGGACAAGTGTGCCAGCCACATCCGCAACTGAATCCTCACACCGCTACTATTCTGGACGGAGGAAAGAGTACTGTGACACATCGCAAGTAACTGACACCCATACTAAGCACACCCACTTACGTTATACTAAACTGGGAGTCACGTTATCATCACCGGAAGCTGCCATGCCTACAGTACCTTAGCTTGCATCCCCTCGTTACTATAGCGCCTCCCAACATACGTACCGGAGGATAAATAACATTTATAAATAATGAACCAATAATGACCAGGCCGCCTCCAGATTTCTCCCTTCCCTTGTTTTAAATCATTTACTCTCGACCATCGACCCCTCTCAGTATCAGTCTTGGTTTATGTCTTTTCAAGGAATATTTGCTCGATGTTGATGTCAGTATTGAACACGAGGCGAAGTGCAGGTTAAGCCTTGGGTATCAGCCTAAGCTGTGGCAGGGCAGGGTGGCTTGTCGGCCACCACACTCTCCGTCAGGCCGGGTGTTGCCGCTTCGACTGCTGGAGTGAATATGAGACACAAGCCATTGTGTTGATACCGCAAGCGTTGGTATCTGGTGGTCCCTTTTAAGATTTGTGCCTGTTTTAGGTCTTGGAAAATTATGGTCTTTCTCGTCTTTTGTAAGTCGTGAGACTAATTTCTCGCCTTAGATACATTTTGAAAAGAGAGAGAAAGAACATGAGCGTGCGGACGATAGCGGGTTCAGACAGAGCAACACCCACGTCCTGGAACACTGTGTTCCTGACTCTTTGTAAGAGGAGACACCCGAGCAATCACTCTAGCCAAACGTCACACGTTGTGTGAGTGCGTCATCCGGAATGATGTATTCTCCCACAGGTGTTACCGGACTCCTGCTTGTGGTTACCCTGCAACTGAAAAGTCACCTCCGCCTTGTTTGTATTATCGTCAGTGGACGTAAAGGAGTACAGTCTCGAGGCTGCTCTCACTCTAAAGAAGTCCACCATTTCCCTACTCCTGACTGAAGCAAAGCTTACAGTTTTGAGATGCCGGAAGCCCCATAAGAAAAAGGGTCTTTGAGTTATGTAATTAAACCGATATTCATCCTGATGTTTGAGAAGTGCCCCGATTTTGCCCACTGGAAAATGTTCACCCACCATATAGTTCCATCATTATCGCCAAGTCCCAAGACCTTTCGTGCACTCTTGCATCCTCTTCTGAGCAACAGCACACAGATTGGCTGGTCATGACCAGTAAACGTCTCTTTTTGCGGTAGTGATATAAGAAAAAAATCAAAATATCGGACGCTGGTCCGATAGCCTGATTGCTAATGCTCTGAGGACCCTCTTGCGTACCCAGATTTTTTTTTCCTGCCTGAAGCTTGTGTCTGTTTGAGGTTTAATGTATGAACGTACTCTCTCAAACGAGACCTGCTTCGCCGAGCAAAAATTTACTTTTGAACGAGGCAGATTACCTGTTCCTTGCCAGAGGAAGATACGAGGGGCCAGTTGGGTGATTAGGGTGGTATTCAGGACGGGTTATGGCAGCAGATCGGTGTAATATTCTTAGAATAACATGGGGAAGTTGAGCCTTATGTCCTGTTTATCGTGCCGGGTCTTACACCCGACGGACAAGGGTCGTCTTGTTCCTCCGTGGCTACAAGCAGGAGTCTGACCTCGCCTCACACGCCTACAAGGGAGACCTCTGTCCCCACCGCCTCGGCCTCACACTATCACTTCCCTGAGGAGTCTTGCCTCATCACATGCCTTTAAGTCCACCCCCCTCCTCCTCCGCGGGAACTTTAGAACATATGTTTAAAGATCATATCGGCCTCGGAGGATGAGAGATACGAGTTGCTTGCGATTTAAGGCTTGCTATTGTTATTCCCAGTAAGTCGAAACGATAAGTATTAATCATTTGTTACTGATAAATGATTAATATGATGATTATAGGTACTTGGTCTATAATTATACGTTATTGTATATAAAATATGATATACGCATGGCTTTACTAATAATTACTCTCAGCTTGACAAACTATGATTACTCAATATAGATAAGCTGTGGAAAATAAATGGATAATGTAATAGTGTCTCCTGTAAGCCTCTGTTCAGGGAAATGTTTTAGCTGCATTTCTCGAAGGTCCAGCGGTGGCGGTGGTGTCTGGAGAGAGAGACTGTAACGAATGTAGAGTTGCAGCAGCCCGACCTGTGCAGCTGTCTTGCAGCTGTGTGTAGGAACGACACAAGCATGGGGTGACCTGCAGCCCCGTCATGTACAAACAGAGGAAATTGCCCCTTCATGCTCCTCCAGGGAAGTTTGCCACGTCTTACGGGAAACTTTGCCAGGTTACGTACATAAAAGATGGCCTATTGTACACACACACACACACCAGCAGCAGGAGCACCTAAGGCACTGTCAACCAAAGAAGGTTCAGAGGGACCAAAGATTCCTCAGGCCTGTTGAACAACGAACGGGAGAGAGGAGCGTTCCTAGATAGACCTCTGGACGTAGTATCTCTTAAATATATCTCTTCACTGAGGGATGACGAGGCGTAATGAGAGCATAGGTTGTGAGAGAATCACTCATTCAGACCGACACACGAGTGAGATACGCGCGTAAGACCGACACCCGAATGAGAGACACTAATTACGATTAAGCTGAAATTTTTGGTGCTTATTTCTTTAGGGAAATACCAAAGAGACAATGTAATTGAATATGATTAAGTGAATAAAGAGGTGTATGTAATGCTGATACAAAGAAGTGTTACGTGAATGAGACAATAATCTTTAACACTGATAGGCAACTGTGCTAAATAACATGCCTGCCTGACTTTCTGTATTTTATATTTCTGGTTAAATTATGTTTGGTACGTAAGCTTGGATGTGAACACCTAGATGCTTGGGTAAACAGATAGTACTGCTTTGAAGTTCTAGATAATGAAACGCATAAGTTTCAGGTCGAAAGGCAAGCTGGGTTACGATTCTTGACTCGGAAACCGAGTCGGGTAAGGGAACCTAACATGGTCATGTCTTTATCCAGTTGTAACAAAGCCTACTGGAGGAGGGTGGGTGGGTGAGGGACGCTGTCGTGGTTTTATGCTGGATGGGAAAGAGTGAGAACCATGAGAGTGGTTAGGTTTTCGACAGTCATAGAGAGACTGGATCACAAGCTGTAGCAACTTTGGGAAGTCACTGACATATCGAGGAATCAAATCAAAGATCGTGGTAGAGGAAAGCATGGAGCTGAGAGATAAGATCAGGGAGCATCACAACCAGATCGAATCATTTGAAAAAATTCGGAAAAGAATGTAAGCCAACAAAAAAGGGTCACGCTGAATGAGGAGCGACAGAGAATAAGATTAAGGAGCTTAACAACCAAATGAAATCATTTGAAAAAGAATTCAGGAGTTTAACCACATGAAAAGAAGTAGCACAATGAAAGAAAAAATAAGAGAATAAGGTTATGTGAGTTTATTACCGGATGTCACTGTGAGAGGACAACAAAATGGTATGTCCATAACATGGAGACCAGAGACTGTTGAAAATACAGGGAATAGAAGTAAGTTCAGAGCCTGACGATCAGAAATCCAGGTTTATGGGTAATGCAGAGGAACAGAGACTTGGATGGCCTCGACACAGAGATACGTGAAAGATCATCTAGTGAACCTGTAATAGAAAAAAATATTCACTATTAAGGACATGATAATTAGGGTAGTATGAATCTCATTCGATAGAAGGTCTGAATAAGCACATAGTAGTCAGGATCAGTCATTGTTGACGAAAATGGAGAACGTAAATAGAATCAGAAAAAACGGAAAATGACGAATCCGTACCGAAGAACTTAGTTGACAAATCCGTTGCACCAAAATTAAGAACAGTGGAAGCAGAAGGTAAGTAAACATAAGTTACTGATGACTTCCGGATTGTGACAAAACCCTACTCCAGCCAAAAAGGAGAGTGTAGATTAGGAGCAAATGTTGATTGAAGGACCAAATGTTCATTGAAGGACCACCAGAGGCTATAGACATGCTGAATGCAATTTTGGGGATAAAAGAGAGAAAAAGAATAAGTCTAGTCAAGACTCAATGGGATAGCCAGTAATAAGTGTAGAGTTATGTAGCCAGGAGGTACTTAAGAAGGAATTCACTGGCGTCAGAGGCAATAGACGGAGGGAAGAGAGAAAAGAGAGGAACAGAAGAGGCTAGAGAGGAGAGCAGCCCTTCCAGTATCTCAGGGCGGTCAGGAGTGCTAAACGATGGGAGTGCCAGGTCGGAAATGATAGATGCAAATGCAGATGGAAAAGAACTGGAGTTCAGGGAAAACAGACCTGATGACTGTATATACACAACTGGTTGGACTCGAATCCTGGGCAGGACGTCTGGCTACCCCGACCACAGGGAGGTTAAAATACACACACACACACACACGCCAGAATTCTGGTGATTTTGGGGCATGCCGCAACCTCATCTTGTTAGGGGTGGCACGGACTTTGCCCAGTCGTGGATCCGATGGCGTGACGAATGTGCTGACGGACAGACAGGCAAATGTCAGACGGATAGGGCGCCTTGCTACCTCGGCCACACTGTGGTTGAAAGACATGCTCACCAGACAAGTTCGGAACCCACGTAAAAATCACTGGAGTTCTGGTGTGTGTGTGTGTATGTGTGTGTTTTAGCCTCCGTGTGGCCGAGGTAGGCAGGCGCCCTACCGCGTCTATTTTCCCTACTCCAGGCCCTGCGCTCCAGCTCATTTCCATTCGTTAACTAGTCCATCTCCATTTACATATATCATCTCTAACCTGATACTCTCATCGCTCAACAGTCCTGGCATCTCTGGGACACTGAAGGGGCTGAACTCTGAACTGAACTCTGTCAAGTAAGGACGTAGAGCAAGAACCACCCGAGATATTAGAGCGGGACTCTATACAAGGACGGATCAATCATTTCTATTTTAGCGATATATCCTTAGGGGAGGATGAACAGCTGGGTTGACTGTGGACCGACTGCTGCTACCAGGATTCGAACCTATATGGCGGCACGTGAATGCGTCACAGTCGGCAACGCTAACCACTAAACCACGGAGGTCCATGTTATATGGAAACGCTTTCAATTGATTGGATGCTTGAGTGACAAGTGAGACCTTTGCCAAAGTTGGTAAAGAGAAAACGGGATGCAAAGAGTTCTCATATTCAGTTGTTACACAGCTTCACCATTCTCTAGAGCGGCTGGCCGTGATGTTAGTACATCTGCACTACAAGAAGTGATAGTCTGTCTGCCAGTTAGTGGATGGTAGGCAGATACTGAGCAGGGAGTTATATTACCGGGACTACCCCGCCTGAGTATCGGGAGGGTTAGTGACATCTGTGCAGTGACCCAGCGGTCCAGTGGCTGTTAAGTTGCACTCCCTTGTTCCAGGTAGATGTAATTTCCTACCCCCCCCCCCCCACCCTACCCACACATTGAATGCTGACTTTCAGTCCGCAAACATGCAATTTCTCCATCTCACAATATAACACTGGATAAGCGTAACTTACATGACCCGTTCTTGGTAGCACAAGATTTTCTTATGAGAGCGCTACGCTCTAGTCCCGCCTTTGGGCTGACGTCGCTCGCGGTCGTAAAGCAAGTGCTCGTCGCACTTCCAGGTAAACATTAAAACGCTGTGTTTGGGCTGGTCTCTGAACCAGTTATGGGGAAGGAACGATTTGCGTCAACGTGTCCTCGAGTGTCGTGTGTTCGGAAGTTGTTTTTTAAATTGTCCTGGTGATATTTTCTCGACGGGGTACAGATAGCCTCTTAAACACCAAGGTCAGCAGGACAAGCCTGGCCGCGGCCTCCTCGTAGAAGGGCGCTGGGTAGGGGGACTTGTTTGTGAGAAGACGACCTTATATGTACGTCCCCCGACGCTGTACTGATGGAGGAGCTTGGTGGTGGCGGCGGTGGTGGTGGGCGACTGTGGTGCCCCACTGGCCACAGGTAGCCTTGTGGTGTGCTAAGCCGCAGTCGCTCCTGTCCCATCCTCTCTGCCGCGTGTCGTGACCCATCTCGTCTCCTGCTACCTGGATCGTTTCGTGTTGCTTGTGCTTCAGCTTTACCAACCTGCTGCTGCTGGAGAGGGATGGGACTTGTCTATGTAGTGGCCGGGAGCGCAATTGTTCGGTGCACCGTCAGTGCTCCTAAAACTCCCGTGTAGTGATGCGAAGGATGTCAGATCTATATTGTTGCTAGTGACTAAACGAACTGAAACTAGAACGAATACTGCGTCAAGAGAAACGAGGAGAAAACATTGTTGGGGAATGGACCTCTTTACCTTGAAGGATCACTGACATTCTTTTTTCTTGGCGACGCAAAGCCGCGTAATGATCCGTCGATCCCACGTGAGATTCTCGCATCTCACTGAATGCTCTGGGGTATTCGAACACGTGTCGTCTGACACCGAGAGCAGAAACAACTGACGGCAGATCTGACTTCACTAACGAAACCTGCCGTGATTACGGGAAGGGGGAAGGTGTATGAGTCACTGGAGCAGCCACCATACCCGCTCGAGACGCCATCATGGGGCCGATGAAGAAGGATTTGATACCACGTAAAGAGGTAAGGTTCCTGGTCCTCTCTCCTGAGACAAACGTAAGAATTAAGTCGGGTACAACGTTAGCGTGCGATTTATCGAATGTTTTCTCCACTTTTTTCATGAATTTAAGATCTGTTTCGATTGAAGGTATGGTTGGAATTATGAAGGGTTAACTACAATTCAGTAGGAGTTCTGATTGTTTCAGTAAGTAATCAGAACTACTTTCTAATTATGATTAACTCATTATAAAATCTATACGGACTAGTGTGATCGTTAAGTTATCTACCACACGTACACACACACAAAAAGAGAGAGAGAGAGAGAGAAAGAGAGAGAGAGAGAGAGAGAGAGAGAGAGAGAGAAAATTATATATATATATATATATATATATATATATATATATATATATATATATATATACCTGATCCAGGAAGGAATCTATTGGAAACCTCAAGGAGAAGGAAGAGAAACAGCTGGGTTGGCTGAAGACCACTTACCTCGTCTAGGATTCGAAACCAGGTGGGCCCGTTGCGTCACTTATGGCCATCAGCGCTGACCATTACACCATGGAAGCCCCCGTATCTCGCAATGCCATCAACTTCTGTAACAGTGGAGAATTATTACACACTTTCGTCTGCTTATATGTGGCCCGTTGCTCCTCCCAGCGTCTCCTTTCACTGAACTGCACAAGTGAACCTGACGATAAAACTCGTCTTGATTAGTTATTGATTACGTCCCTCGAGACGGACTTGGCCCAGCGGGAGTGTCCGTGATTGAGGGACTGACTGCAGTTGAGTCTGCCACTCCGCCGGCGTCGCATCGTAAGTCATTTGAGCACCAGAATGAATCTGGTCTGTTCATCATCTCAGGTCTCTCGTCCGGCTCTGAACGCACACCAGACCACCCTCAGGCCACACACTGCGACCTCTCTCTCGGCCCTCACACACACACACATAGCACTCCTGCGCCTTCGTCCCTGAGACCCATATTTTTTGATCAACGTCTCCGTGCTCTCAACCCTACACCACTGACCAGTGGTATATGATACCCCACACGCCTCACCTCTCGAGAAATAACATCTGACGATCCTATTTCATTTGTCCCCTTGCCTCTTAACCCCACTTTACGGATCGTACGTCAACTACGCCAAGACTCTGTGCTTAACGATCCACTCATGACTCCGGGCATTGTGACTCCTTACCACTCGACCTGACGCTTCCAAGGGCGCCCACGCCTCATCATTCCTCACTTAAAGAACCCACGTCCGAAGACCTCACTTCTAAAGATACCTTGCCTCTTGACTACTTGCCTTACCCGGCATTTCAAGGCCCCATTCCTAAAGACCCCTTTCATCGTGGTTCCACGTCAGAGCCACCGCCCCAGGACGAAAATCACACACGTCTACACGCCACAGGACCCACGCTGGTGGAACTCACCCCTCGCGTGGTCCGGGGGCGCGTGTCTGTCTGGTGTTCTCTGCAGACGTTCGTGCGGACGCTTCCTCCATATTAGGTTGGGTGTGACGCTCCACAGAGGTGTTAGGAATGGTAGCGTTTCGTAGTACAAGTGCAGGTGACGTTGTTTGAATGTTTTTGCAGCTGTAAAGTGTGAAGTTAGTTTAAGGTACAATCTGATCATTTGCTGCAATAGAAATTCAGTTTATGGTTATGTGAAAGGTGTTTCTAAAGTAAATGTGAACGTAAAGCAGCTAGAGGGTTTGTTGTAGTAGTTGTAGTAGTAGTGGTGATGATAGTAGTAGTAGTAGTAGAAGTAGTAGTATTGGTGGTGATAGTAGTAGTACAAGTAGTGGTAGTGGTGGTGATAGTAGTAGTACAAGTAGTAGTAGTGGTGGTGGTGGTAGTAGTAGTAGTAGTAGTAGAAGTAGTAGTTGTAGTAGTAGTAGTAATACCGGTGGTAGTAGTAGTAGTAGAAGTGGTAGTCGTAGTAGTAAGAGTAGTAGTGGAGGTGGTGGTGTAGCATTAGTACCAGTAGTAGCAGTAGTATTTGTGGAAGTAGAGGTAGCAGCAGTAGAAGTTATAGTAGCAGGTGGCAGGTAACCACCGACCAGGGCGGTACTAACGCCTGGGTATCGGGGAGGGATAGTGGTGGCGCGTGTCGAGGTGAGCCAACGCTATGGTGTTTGCCACGTTCCCACTTCCTGATCCAGTTCGCTGTCTTCCTCTCTCTTTGCCCAAGACACATGCGGACTGCTGCCGTTAAAGTCATAATCTCGCATCTCTTTATCTCATACACAAGAGCTGACAACACATAATGTACACATCTCCTTATTCTCTATCATTTTCTTTCTTTCTTTATTAGGAAATAAATAAAAAATCTTGGCTGCACAATATTTGAAAATTTCTTTGGCACCGAATCGGAGCGGCGAGGCCGGTCGAGTAGAGCCGGATGGTTCCCAGGACCCACTTATACACTATCAAGCGGCTGTGACCCAGTCCACGTCTTCAGTCACAGTTCCGGGTACTGGTTCTTTCTCTTGAACGCTATCTGTCTAATTCTTCCTCTAATCTCCTCTCCGAAGCCTACATGTCCAGTGCTGCTTTTCTATAACACCATCAGATTTCCAGCTATAGTCTCAGTCTTCTTTACAGGTCCATGAGTGGTGTGTCTGCCTACTGTAGAGCAAAAGCACCTATTGCCCGCCTCTTGGATATTGAGTCTTCCAAGTCTGAAGCCATGTGGCTCAATATTTCTTTGCCCACTATGAATATGTTTCTTTGTTTTGTATATTCCAACACCAAATTTCACCAGCTGCGTACAGGTCTTCGATTGTCTGACCTCCTGTCATGAAGCAACACGCTCCTCATATCCATACATTGAAATTTTGTATGCAAGATACTTTGATACCATGAACACTACGAGGATTGATTAGGCTCTTGGCTGAGACGATCTGTATTCAGCCATGAATCTCTCTTTTTCTCACTCTCACAACCAGGAACAAATATTTGAACACCCTGTTTGAGTCCCCTACCGCCATGACAACTCTTCGAACAAACTTGACCTTGTTTTACTTCTGAACCCTCCCATCATAAAGGCATACAATGTTTCTGCTCCCTTAGGGGTCCTCCAACTACAGTTTTACCTCTGTCGCTTTTGACTAAGCACACCCACCGTCTATTCCCTCTCAAAACGACAGCTTTGGCACTTCAGGGGAGCACAGCTGTGATCCTTACGTAGCATCTTCACTGACCTTTCCTAGGAAGTGGGCTGCTCTGTTTGTCGGGACGCCTCTAGCTGGGCTGCCGTATATCGGTCATCTTTGCTGGGATGGAGTCCTAAACCTCTTCTACAAGACCATTCTCTCCTCAGTCACGATTTGGTCGTTTCTACTCCGGTAGCTGTCGCATCAGGAACAGAGCATAGCGGTCTATGAAACTCTGCCCTTTCCCTGAAACTTACTCTCTTTCCAGTTCTAGAGATCGCTATAGAACTGCTCTTCGTAAAGTCAAGCACAGCATGAAAAAAGAAATTGTGATAATTTGACGTTTTCTATCGACAAATCTCTTTGGTCCTTAACCAAAAGTATTTCCAATATTTTCTGTAATTCAGCGCTTCCTTCTCTCCTCCGACCTTATCAGTCTACAGCCAGCTGCTCTGCTCGTGAAGCCTCTTATCTTTATTGCCTCATTTTTCTCTGATTGATATCTGGTTGATCCCGTGTCCAATCTTCCTTGCCCAGGAATCTTACGTGTTGTCCTTTCTGAGGTCCTCCTATTTCTTTGCTATCTCCTATGTTTTCTTTATGCTGGATCTACAAAGTACTTTCCCACCTGCAAGTGTATGGCCCAGATGAGATACCCTGTCGGGTCCTCAGGGAGTGAAGCTTGCTCCGATCCTTCCTTGCCTGTCTCGTCTCTTTCTAGAAACCCAAGTTTTTCTTTCTTCTTGGAAGCATGCGATAACGCTGCTTCCCACTCCCCGTTTCACAGGTCTTATTTTGGCCACTGCTCTCGTGAACTACTTATATGTGTCCCGCTCACCAAAGCCTGGGCGTAAGGCACGCGTCTGGCTGCTGTTTCCCAGAGTTTTTTGTACGGTTTTGACCACACGAGAACTGACTGTTACGAAAAGTTTTGCCGATTAGCAAAGCTCTGGATTTCCCTCTCTGCCCTTAAGAGTCAGTTCTACAAGCACCTGCGGATCCTTGATTCATTCATTCTTATTCTTCAACTTTTATCATTTCAGCCGAGATGGCTTTGACTGGGAAATATTTTGCCGGAACCATGTCGGACACTATGAAGAGGGAGTTTACACAAGCATCATGACAAATGCTCTTGTGCAGTCACACTAAATTAAAAGCTGTGTCAGAGCCTTTGAAGTAACAATGTTTAAAGCTTCATTAGAGTTTCTGAGAAAGTGGCAGAGAGTTTAAAACTGTGTCCACGTTTATCCTCACTGTAAATGTCAGTTTAATTGCATATGGCTTTTGACGCAATAAAAGTTATTTGAGGACAATAACAGATTTCATTTTTCAGTGAGGGAGGGTTTGCAGTAAGACAGAGCGAATGTTTCAATAAGTTTAAACCTTAAATAGATATAAAGAAGGTAGCTGCTTTGGAAACCTTCCATCGATATCTAAATAAGAATTAATCTGTTGTACCTTAGAGTGAATGAAAAGAAAGAGGAAATGAAACATATGTTTTGGCTACAATAGAGCATATGACATGGCTGCAATAGCAATTACCGGAAGCAAGAAAATTCATCAAACTTACGTAGGTACATAGTTATTTGTTAAATACTAGATCTGATAAGAAATAAGGACGTTTTCTTTCAGAACCAGTGACAAGTGGACTAGGAAACGGGAGAAATACATCTGCTATAAGAACAGAAACTTTAAAACAAAAGATCCTGTAAACAAGGACGTAACTGGAAAGCGTGTCATGTAGGTTTGTCATGAGAACATCAACCTGATACAAACACATCAGTAGAATCAATAGACTGCGAAGGTATATTAGGGACTTAAGGAGAAGAGGTAGGTGATCACTTGGAGTGAGGGAAGGATGCCAGAATGAAGGTAGGAGGCCATAGTGAAGGTAGGAGGCAAGGGTGAAGTGGGGAGGCCAGAGTGAAGGTGAGGGAGCGTTGAGTAGTGGCTGGAGATGTGCAGCGATGACATGAAACGCTAGAGAGACACACTCAAAGCAAGAATAATTTCCTGGAAACAATCCATTGTCCAAAAAGCAAGACAGAAAAAAAGCCTAGGGAAGACAGTATCTCCTCAGACTTAGCTTAACATCCCGTACACAATATGAGAAAAACGAAAGCAATACCCCAAATACATAAGGAAGTCCTGAAGGCAGGGTTAAGTTGTGACAGTGAGTGGAATACACACGCTGGAAGGTAATCGAAAGCAAGTAACTGCTTGCAGTGAACGAGACTGACCAGTAGAAGAATCATAGAGAAAAGAATATCAACTTGGACAATATTACGTTGGTAACTCGTAGACAAAAGGGCCAGGCTTCGAACCATGGCCGGGAGAGATCTAAAGTCGGTTTCCGTCCTTTGCTGGGCGAAACTTTACGTAAGTTGCCTCACCCCGGCTGCCTTTGTCCACATGCTACTAAGTTGGTACATGAAGGTAGGACGCTCGACGGGCAGCTGTCCAGGAGAGTGTGAAAGGAGCCGATGGAGAACGATATCCCTGGAACTGGAAGACTAAAATCTAGTATATTTCCTGGCTTTTTTAGTTGCTTTAATAATTGCTTATAGAATAAGCCTCGAGAGCAATAGAAGTTATCTAAAGGCAATGAAGCGTACGCCAAAAATAATATAGTTCTGCGTGACAGTAGGAGTATCCTAATACTTCTGAAGGAAACACAGATTGATCTTACAGATTATATTACGAATCTCGAGTAATCAGAGATAGAGAACAAATGCCTCACTGGCATGAGCTTTATCTACCTTAAGTGCTGGGGTTGTGGCCTTCTGCACCAACAGTCGTGGAACTAGCCAAGGTTTGAGGAGAATGCCTCTACCATCGACGATTCTCTCTGCACCGCGGGAGGGATTCGAGCAAGTGTTCTCCAGTAATGGGAATCATGACCGGGTGGTACTAGTTGCCTTGGTGTGCGGCATCAGTTCCCCCGCTGCGTCACCGAGAGCTGCCCATAATGGTGATTTCTACCTTCCTCAGTCTGCTGTTGGTGATGGTGATCTCTGCCTCCCTCAGTCTCTTGCTTCAACCAAAAGCCTGGTACCCATTCTATTGACCAACCCTTTAGGTGTGGATGAACAGCTGGGATGACTGTGGACCGACTGCCGCAACCAGGATTAGAACCTTATGCGCTCGACCCTGGGCGGCCCGTGAATGCGTCACGGTCAGGAACGCTAACCGCTACGCCACAGGAGTCCGTATTATGGTACTGTCGGTAGGTAATGGGTACCAAACCATCCTGAAATGCGTGTGTGTGTGTGTATCTGTATACTGAGTACTTGGAGCCCTCGACCCAGTTTCGTGACTTGCCACCTATTTCACCCGTACTCGTGCCGCTATACACTGAACTTTGTCAAGTGGCTGTAGCGTTAGCCCCTCGTCATGGCGTGTGAGAAGGTAAATGAGGTGATTAGAAGCGAAACAATTATCAGATTTAGTCGCTGACTGATATCCGGCTTCAGGAAGTTATAATGACAGAAAATAACTCTGACTTTACTGGTGAAGAGTTTACAAGATGCGCAAAAAGAAAAAAAAAAGACATCTGGATCACGTTATTTCAAGGGCATGAAGGATGCGCTTACGCACTTACGCACGCAACAGATAATTATATGCTCTCGCACCGGGACATATATGCACAAGGTCTTCGGACGAGGCTAGACGAGGAATGCGTAGCGCCCACCAGTACCCACACCAAATGTGGTCAGGAGCCGCTGAAACGACGGCTGGAGGAGCCGGCTCGCACGACACCCCGTCTGCGTATCGTATTCATTTGTTGTGACTATCGTGCGCGGGTCTATGGGTGCGACCTTAGATGGTCCCACAGGCGCGGATGGCTGTGGGGCCGCCCCAGGGGGCACTTAAAAATGGATGGAGCGGGAGCGGAGGATATTGAAGGGAGGGAGGGTGAAGAAGGAAAAGCCGCAATAAAAAAGAAGAGTAATTGAGAAAGGGATAAAGAGGAGGAGTAAAGCGGAGCGGCGAGAGAAAGCGATTATTTTCTTGAGAGTCCTAATGACGCGGTCTTGCCCTTTGGTAGGGCTGGCACGTCGCTCTCACCACATATGCCGAGAGTATCTGGTACCCCCAGGTGGTCACTATCAAATCAGACCAGACCCAACGTTGCTTAACTTCTCTGATCGTGGGAGAAGCGCTCTTTCGGACGTGGTAGGACTGTTGGCAGGGAGGGCAACGTGGTAGGGCCGTTGGCAGGGAGGGTAGGGGGCGGGAGAGTGCTTACCTACGGGTACTTACCGTAGAGAGTTCGCCTCTGCGGAGCGGAGCGGCAGGCGCGTGGCTAAAGGACGGGAGGGAGTGGAAGAGGAAAGACTAGGAGTGGGAGAGGAGCGCTGGGAGAGGAGTTGGTTGAGGGGAAGAGGGATGGTAGCGGAGTGGGGAGAGGGGTGGTAAGAGATGAGTGGGTTGGGGAGAGGAGGCGTCGACGTAATTGGAAGGGGAGATGATATTTGCTGTGGGGTCAGTCGGTCCCTCCAGCTGCTGGTGACGATGGTCTCTCGCCTCCCAAGCCTCTTGCTTCGCGAAGACCTGCTTGTGACAGTAAGTCTCTGACATCCTCAGGCCTTTCACGATGAATCTTAGGAGCCTGACGTCTGACATCCACGAGCACGACCTGTTCCCTCTTCCTCATCATCAATAAGCCCAGGCTGGTTGAGGCACTAGAAAGGACCATAAACCAGGAGAGATCACATTGTCAGTAGATGTAGATGATATCGGACGATTCCCACGCCTTTACGAAAGCGATTGGATTAGACACTTGTAGTTGTTGCGTTCGCCATCATCTCGAACAACCTGGAGATCATTTAGGTAGTTATAGCAGGCTGTGAATGCATTGTTGGTACAACGTGTGGGAAAACTGCGTGTTTGCCGGCTCCGGTACAGTGAGTGACATCCATACGGGTGTAACAAGCCACTGAAAAAAAGGTATATCAATCAATCATACGTGAATAGTACCACATACCAGGTAACTGAATGATTAAGAGCTCATACTATCAAATTAGATGATTCGGAGCCTTGATTAGGATCTCATATTTGTGATAACTGGTTGCCTTGTTTTGGGATGGGCTTAGTTATGATGGAAAGCTGTTTGATAACATAGAGGTCTCACTTGAGGGTAGAACTTTCCTTATATGTTCAGAATACTGAAGAAGTTTAATTCTAAATGAACCCGGACAAAAACTTATGTCGTCCAGTTAGCAAGGCGTCAGCCAACAGGTAAAACTCCCCCCAGAACGAACGTCTTGCTGCCTACAGGTTATCACCTTCACAGCTAATGGCACATTCTTCATTGTAATATAAACTAGATTTATTGATAAACTTTATTACCTTCGTCAACCAGTGTTACGTCCTGGAGAAATATATGCCTTGGGTGCAGGTGTGTGGCAGGTAATACGTGGTATTGCCACTGCAGCTGACAATTATGGTGGGTAAGTATAAGTAGTGGAGTGTGGTGGGCCCCGGGCCGTGCCAGTCTCAGCCCCAATAATGGCGTTACACCGGCCATTAAGATAAGCCTGGGCCGCGTATCCTGGCAGCCCTGCCTCCCTCTCAGGATGCCCTCACATGGAGTCTTCCTTGTTGACCTCAGTCCTCACGTGGTGGTCCATCGTGGTAGTCCTGAAGCGCTGTTACCATCTGTAGTCTGTCCTTATCTCCTGATCTACGTACGTGTTGGTTTTCCCTTTTCTACTTTTTTTTATGTTATCTAAGACGGCACAGTCAACGGAGGCCCTAACCATAGCACATATATATATATATATATATATATATATATATATATATATATATATATATATATATATATATATAT
>JAYMFT010005495.1:0-17149 GCA_038088735.1 Panulirus argus | reverse complement strand
TGAACGACAATTAAAAAAAAAAAAAAAAAAAAAGAAGAAGAAGAAAAAAAAAAAAAAGAAGAAGAAGAAGAAGAAGAAGAAGAAGAAGAAGAAGAAGAAGAAGAAAGAAAGAAGAAGAAAGAAGAAGAAGAAGAAGAAAGAATAAAGAAAGAAGAAAAATAAAGAAAGAAGAAGAAGAAAGAAGAAGAAGAAGAAGAAGAAGAAGAAGAATAAAGAAAGAAGAAGAAGAAAGAAGAAGAAGAAGAAGAAGAAAGAAGAAAGAAAGAAGAAGAAAGAAGAAAGAAGAAGAAGAAGAAGAAGAAGAAGAAGAAGAAGAAGAAAACAGTAAACTGATGGTATGTGAACAGTGAAAAAGAACATCACATATACAAGGAACAGATTAGGTGAATGGGTATGCCAGCAGATTCTACGAGAGTAATGTCTGGTAACTGTGCACATTGGACACAGATTATGTATGAATGTGGAAAAGAGATAAGAGATGTAAGACTCACTAATATGCAAAGTGAACAGATGTATGGAAGACTCACTAATATGCAAAGTGAACACACATGAACTTTCTGGTAATGCATAAGTCCCAGTTCACTCTTTTACATTCACATATGAGGATATGTACAACTTTAGTTTTATTGCAGTATTCTTAAAACTGATCAGTACACTTCACTATCCATCTAATTACATTTTTCTCTGTTAGGCTGAGTGTACCTCTTCCAACTCATGCAGACTGAAATGTAGTAAGGTTGGTATATAATGAGACAGAAGATAGAAAAAGAAATGGAACATAAAGATCGGACAGAATGCTAGCTAACAATGTTCCTACAATTACCTGTGTATATGGGTAGTAACCTCTATGTTATAAGGTAATGAGGTAGACTTGGACCCATGATGGCATGTGACTAGCACTGTGCATGCTATGGCTCAGCATTGTCCTCTACATAGAGCTGATAAACAACCCCAGCTCTGGATTTGCTTGTGCAGTGAACCTTTAATCCTGTTTAATGTATCATCACACAAAACAAATTAAAATACTGTGCTAACTCCAATAAAATGGACATGTACTAATTAAAAGGGTGAACAAATTTTACTAGCCACGCTAACTGTCGCCACTGCAACGTCACCTTGTCCCCCTTGTAGAATGCAAGGGACAAAGCATGGATGGTGCTTCATACAGTGTATTCCATTCATTATCTATTGACCATTTTTTTCGCCAAAATATCATTCTTAAAAGTACCAGTCCAACAGATTTAGATATACAATGAAAAAATACAAAGAAATATTAAGTTATAGAGAAAATAATGGTCATTATAGATAAAGTCTTACCATATTGCAGTCCCGGATTGTATATTCTTGGTCTTCCATCTAGTGAAAAATTGGAAATTTAAATGCTGATGTATATAACTCAAAAACACGGTAGAGTAAGTCAATCAATATCAAGACATCACTTAAATCAAATGTTAATTTAGATATGTGAATCTACAAATCTACGAAAACTTCAAAGCAAAAACAGTTGAATGTATTCTAAAATCCTAAAAGCCGATGAAAGATACATAAAGATGTCTGATAAGTCTTTATGTATATATTATATATTGTTCAAAATGCCTCAGGTCTGGTTAAGAACCTTAATTCTGCTATACAATCAAACACCATTAGTATCTGGTCTAAAATTTTCTTTAGATAAATAAAATATTGTATGTATATATGTGCGACAATTTCACACTTATAGTTTCATCTTCGTGATTAAAAATGTCTAAGCTTAAGTTGGTGAGAACATTTTGGTTCTGGTATAGTCACATATAGAATTATTTATAAATTGCTGAACTCTTGATATAGTGGTGTAAGTTAATATGTTATCAGTGGAAGGTTCTTGAGCAGGTATATAGTTGTGTAGTATATTACTGTATTTATAAGAATTTCATATTACTTAAAAGATAAATGACCATTTCTGTATATATATATTCATATATCCATATTCGCTTCAATTAACTATTCAAAAATCAAACTAATAATAACAGCAAAAACAAAAATAATTGTGTAAACATACCTTCCTTTTTTTCCAAATTGGTTCATCTTCCAATTTTTCATCTAATTTTTCATACCACGGAGTCTCAGGTGGTTTCTCAGGAGACACAGGCGGCTCAGGAGAAACTGGAGGTTCAGGGCTGGCTGGTGGAAGCAATGATGGTGGTGGTTCATCTAGTGCGCAAGGTTCAGCTTCCTCTGTTTCACCCTCATCATCAACATTAATAACTTCTGTATCATCTGCTTCCTTTGGACTGTCAATCTGGTCATCTGGCATCTTCTTGGGACCAGCAGATGACAGCTTGGGAGTGCCAAAGGCTTTAAACCATGCACTTAAATTGGGCGTTGCTCGCTCCTGTTTTATCTCTGGAGCCCTAGGTGTTGGGGGTGGTTCTTCAGTAATCCTCTCAGCAAAGTCTTCCACTTCTGGTATCTCTTCTTTTTCCTCCTCTTCTCTTACAGATGGAGCTTCCTCCTTTTCTGGTACTTTTTCCCATCTATTTTCCCATGGGCTATCCCACTTCTCTTTCGGTTCCCATTTCTCTTCCTCATCAGTACTATTAGCTTCATGTGATGACTTCATACCAGTGCCAATGTCCCCTGAGAGGATAATACTGCCTAAACTAAGCTTAGGACTGTCTCCTACCTCACTATTTGGTACCAGCCCAATACGTGATTCTTTGGCTTTTGCTATAAGTGTGGTCAACTTTGAGTGTTCCTGCTTATTAATCTTCCCAAAAGGGTGGGTCTTTGCTTTTGGCTTCCCTTCTGTAGAACTTTTTGTTTCTTTCTTAACAACACCTTCTTTCTTTGCAATGTCTTTTGATTTAATAATAGCTCCTGGCTTTATTCTTCCATCCTTAATGTCTTTAAAAAGTTCCTTAGTATTATCCAAATTATCTTTATCATTTTCCACTTTCTTTTCCTTTTTCAATTTTTTCTTCTTTGGTTCTTCCTCTCCATCAACTCCATCACCATTCTTCCTTTTCTTCTTTTTATGTGCTTTCTTATCTTTATCCTTTGGTTCATCCATCATCAGCTTTCTCCGATATTCAGCTTCAATTTTGTAAGCAATGGCCTCAAACTCTTCAGCTGTAACTTTGTGAGATGGAGAGTTACTGGCAGAGGAATATTCACTTATGCGTGGAACAGTTGAATCATCCAGCATTGATGTTATATCCTGTGAAATACAAATACCTTGTAAATTTCATACTCAACCTTAGCATTTACACAAAATATTTTCTTTGACTTATCTTTGTTGAAATAATAAAAATGGAAAAAAGATACACTTCTGCAGCTACAAGGAAAAAAATAAGAAAATAAGGCAGAATTATTAGTCTACTGGTGTGGCAGGTTGTTGACAGTAAAACTTACTTGTCATATAGTAAAAAAAGTTGGAGATGACTATAAGAAAGGAGGAAACATGCATCTGTGTACAAGAGAAGTGTGCAATGAAAATATTTGCTCAGTATTATTTTATGTATATTTTTCTAATTCTATCTCTCTATATCTTTGGTGCCTGTTCCCTCTTGGAACTCCCTCAAGGGGAGGGCCATGGCAAAAGAGCCTTCATAATCAGTGAAATCATGCTGCTTCTTAGCTTTTAGTGCCTCACTGTCAGGGGGCAACTCTAATTCAGTTTCCAAAGGCTCCTACCTAGTGTTCCTACCTCCTACTTCTACCTGAAGTATCTATCTAATATTCCCACCTAATATTCCAACCTCCTACTTCACCTAATAATTCTGCCAATTTTCCTACCTACTACTTCTACCTAATGTTTCTACCTAATTCTCCAGCCTAATGTTCCTAGCAACTACTTCTATCAATTGCTCCTACCATTTTGCCAAAAGATAAGGTTAACACATAGTACTCACCACAGGAAAAAGAAGTTATGAAGAATGAGTTGTGTGAGTTAAGTGTTGTCAAGTGTTATTCGTTACAAGGAGAGATTGTATGTTTGTGGAATGAATGCCAGCATTCTGCATGTGGGTGAGGCAGAGAGAAAAGACAGCTATCTTGGTCAGAGGAGTGCAACTTTACTACCACTGAAGTGCTAGTTCACTATGCAGGTACCACTAACCCTCCCTATACCCAGGCAGGTAGTACTGGTTATGTACTTCCCTGGTCGGTGGCTACCTACCAACTGCTTTATGATACAAAATGGCACTTGAGTACATATGCATCTTCTCTTACATCTAACGACATTTCCTATACTTTCAGAGGGATACCATAAGGAAAGATCATTTATAGATAATCATATCAGTATTATCAAGAAAACACAACAGAATTCCTTTCCAGTACTAAATACTGGACCTAAAACCCTGAATCATAATCTAAAAATGAAATAAATAATCTCTGTACACAAAATAAAAATTGCACAATAAAGACAACAGCAACTGCATTCACAAGTAACAATACCTTCAATGTTTGCTCAGTAGCTGCAGAAAGAGCATCAATCGCAGCCATATTCTTTGCAGGAATCTTCTTTTTCTTGCTATTTTTCTTTTTACTTTCCTTCTTACTCTCCTTCACCTTACCTTCTTTGTGCTTCTCATGCTTTTCTTGTTTTTCATGATGTTTACCATGCTTCTCATGTTTTCCTCGGTGTTTGATTTTCTTCTTTTTCTTGCCCATCTCTTCTTTGGTTTTTAGAGTCACTTTAGTTCCGTCTCTTTCCTCCAGCGGTTCCTCCTGGTCTTCTTCCTCAGAGTAATCATACACATCCTCTACTTTAAGAATCTTCTTGGAATCCTTTTCGGCTGCATGCTTATTCTTCTTTTTGTGATGCTTCCCCTCTTTTGACTTGCTTTTGTGATGGTGATGATGATGATGATGGTGGTGATGATGTTTTTCATGCTTGTCACCATGTCTGTGCTTCTTCTTTTCTTTGTCTTTACCTATGCCACCTTTCTTTTTACTTTGTTTCCCTGAATGATTATGTTTAGTTTTCTCACTAATTTTCACAAGTGTTTCTTCCTCCTCTTCTTCCTCCACCTCCTGTACATCATCATCTTCATCTTCATCATCATCCTCATCCTCATCATCATCATCCTCAATATCATCTATTTCACCAAACAATTCATTATGCCTTTCGCTTAGATAGTCTGCATTACTTTTTTCATCATCATTTTCTTCCTCATCACTTCTATAATCATTATTATTATAATACAAGCATACATCTGGTTCTACATCATCATCGTCATCATCATCATCATCATCATCATCATCATCATCATCATCATTAACAATTGCTTTTTTGCTTACATCTTCCTTTCTCGGTCTTCCCACTTTGCTCTTAATTATTATTTCTTCTTTGCGGGGATCTTCAGTAACAGAGTGAGGTTCTTCTGCCATTTCCTCATCCTCCTCCATTTCATCATCCTCTTCAGGGTAAGGATCTTCCCTCACTAGAAGTGGAGGCTCCTCAAACTCATCCTCATCATCATCATCCTCCTCCTCCTCATCATCTCGGAACTCATATTCATCAATCTTTGGCTTATCTTTGTTCTTTTTCTCTTTTTCTTTGTCTTTTTCTCTGCTATATTTACCTTTTTTCCACTCTTTTTCTTTCTCAGTTGTTATATTCAAATCATTATTGTGTTTCTCTTTTGGCTTTCTTCCAACTTTCTTCTTCTTACGTCCTCTCTTCTTTGGTGTACCCTTTCCACCATCTATTCTTGTATTTTCTTTTTCATCACTGTTGCTTCTTCTCTTCTTCTTTCTCTTTGATGCTTGCTCATAACTCATGTCAATGTACATTTCTTCATCAGAGGAAAGGTCAGCTTCAAGGTACTTAGCTTTGAGCTTCGCAAACACCTTCTCAAGAGAGTAGGCCATGTGCGTGTATTCTGAAAATGAAATATCAACACATATTAATGAAAAGAATTGAATACCTCAACCTAAGCAACCACCCATACCCTCAAAAAATTATGGAGGATTTAGATAATGATTTATGAACTTGAAAACATCTTTCAAAATGATCAATCTTTTTATAATCAACTTAACACTCAAATCTTAATGTAATGAAATCAGATCCAAATCCTTACTATAATGTAACTGTTTCAAATCCGTCAGTTTACTTTTGGTCTTGAATTTTCTTTATCTAAGAGTAAAAGCTACACTAGGTCAGTAAACGCATGTATGAGCTTTTCTATTGCACAAAACAAAAGGATACATGAAGTAAAAGTTAATTTACAATAATCTAAAGATGGAACATTCTGATTATTAAGTCACTTAAAGATAATAGATGTAAAGTGAATGACTAAAAGATTTTTTGTATGTGAAGAAAGTGAAATTATATATGGGCAAAAGCATGGTGTATAAACTGAGTATAGGTGTACAAATGTGGAAAAGGTGAGTTCCTGGAAAAAGTTTCTGGGATCTATGGAGAGGAAAGTTCTACATGAAAACTTCACTGAGCTGAGAAAACATACAATAACAGAGAAAGTAAAGTATATAGATACCATGTTTTCATGGCTTTTTAACCTTGTCCTGACAATGGCATAGGCCGCTACAAAAGATGCATATCAGAATGTTTTACATATCTATTAACTGACAACTTACTGTAATACACAGGGGTTGTCTGATGTGCAAATCACTGAGGCACCTTGAACTGCTGTGAAATATGCTTGATTTAAACAGGATAGGTCATTCCCAAATTTCTCAACTCATCTACTTCTGTGGCATATAAAAGGTTCTGCCAACAACTGATATACTACTGAGACATTGCTTACAATGTATCAGGCACCCTTTGAAATCAGGGTCACATCTCATTTGCAAGGGAAAGATCATGACCATGCTCCCATTTCTGACAGTTAAGTGAACCACCAATAATTGAATCCATTGTTCAATGGTGCCAGAGAACCTCTCCCATGCCCTCCCACTGGACAGCAGGATCCCATATGATTCCTCTAAAGAAGTGAATTAACATATTAAAGAAATACGCTCAAATGTACTGCAAACTTGAAAGTGTCTTGCCTGTGGTTTTTGCCATCATATATTGTGATGCACTTTCCAAACTATTATGAGTTCTTGTGAAAGACCGACAAAAATTACATAATCCAGTTAAGTTATTACAAATTATTAAAGATGTTAAAAAATTTCCACTAACATAAAAAAAGGGAGTTTTTTATTTACTTACAATGGTATTTTGCAAAACAATATTATGTTCATTCAAAATGTGTTGGAGTGATATAGATATTAAGGGATCTGAAATGCTATTAACTTTTTGTAAAATCACTGTCAGAGATACAAAGGGTCTGAAGGTTTTGTCCCATACTGAAATCCAGTTGGACATAACTGGTGAATCACACAAAATGAAAGCTTAAAAAGTGGCTCCTCCCTTAAACATATCCATCACAGCAAACACATTGATCCTCATGTAACTGCCATAATCTAAGCAACAAAAAATAACTGAATCAATAAAAAAATTAAACTCACCACTCTCTGGACCATTATAAAGTTTACAGTTGTCCATCATAAGTTTAAAGTCTCCTTCAAGCATTTCAACATTAGTGTAGTACCCAGCATCCAGGCGTTCCTCCATCTGCAAATATAATAACTCTTAATCAGGTATCACATAGAAACAGTGACTGACATGCCTCATAACAAAGCCAAAGCAACTTCTTTTTTGTGCACTGAGTTGATTAATCAAATTGGTATGAGACCTCAGCACAATGAATAAACACAAATTTTACCACATGGGGAAAAGAGCAGGTTATAAAAAGTTACCGAGAGGGAACCACTGTTCACGTAACTATCAAAATAACATTAAACATAATAGAATGGAAATTGGGTTTAAAAATTAGTACTATATGTGCTTACTCATGATGAATGATGGTAAAAAAAGGGGGGGAGGGTGATTCTATTAAGTCTTTATAAGTATAGGAAGGACGAAGCAGAATCAAATCCATGGATAATGAACATCATTTTGTACATCACAATGAGTCAACTGAATGGCAGGTATCCAGAGTGAAAAGGCATTGCAAAATTTTGTGAGTCACTAAATTCTTTGATTAGTCTTTCAGAATAACATATTTAAATTCAAGTGGATCACTGAAAAGTATGTCACATGTGAGCATGAGGAAAAAACTAAATTTGAATGCTTCCTTTTTATAAAAATTGTAATTCATTATCTTCAAAATATTTAGAAATTTCTTACAATCACTGATTTGTAGTCATTAGGATTTCTGGTTTCTTACACTTATAAAAAAAATAATGTTTTAGCATGCCTTGGAGCATTTCAGAGAATGGAAATAAAGGATAAAGTATCAATATCATCAGCAAACAATGTTACAACCAAACATCTAAAGTAATTAAGCAATATTAACTTGCTATAATTAAGCAATATTAACTTCCTACTACAAAGTTGAAGCCTGATGGTTTCCCAATGATTTCTTTTCCAAAGAGCTCGTGTGAGTAACAAAACATGTAGCTGAAAAAATTCCATTTACATGTGGCATTGATGGCTTTATGTCAATATTTCTCACTAAAATGCAGAAATATATGCTAACATACATGTCTATGCAAGCATTCTGCTTTCCTACAACTCAGTGACAAGCAAACTAAACAACACATACAAACACACAGACATCCACACACACACACACACACACAAAATGGTCATTGCCCATGGACATTCTGAGTTCTATGATCTTCCTAATAGTCCTCATAAAGTCCTAATAAAAAACATTTTTGTCTTTTCTTTAACCTATCTGGCATAGCAAAAATTTCTGTTGGCATTTTGATCACCAGGCACTTCTTTCTACTTAACTGGATCTTGTTTACAGGTACTAACCCTAGATATATGCATGGGTCTTCGAATGACTGCATAGTAGTTGGGTGCATATTCCTCTTCAACAGGATCATGAAATGGCCAAGCATCTTCATGGTCCCGGAGATGCTCAAGAACCTTGTACATCCCTGTTCGTAAGTCGTCTTCAGTTTGTAAGACCCTAAAATAGTAGATGTGCAAAGAGTAAAATTCAATGAGTCATCATCACTTACCATATATAATTCTTTTACAGTAAATCTTACTCTAACTGTAAAAAATGTGAAAAAACCTATCCTGAATTTCAATGCTCTCAGAACACTTACCACCACCATTTTTGGACAACAAAAAGAATTCCCTAATACCTTTTCCATCCAATGCATTTGCTCCATTCTAAGCTGTGCCTCAACTGCCTATTTCAATGAGGTGAGTCAAAACATACAGACTTGTTTTGTAGAACTAATTTTGCCACTGGATGACTTAGGCAGAGCATTTCTTTAACATACTAAGTGTTGGGACAATTATCTCATTAGATCCCAAAGCCTGCCCCAGCAATGAAAGGAAAATCTACACATTTGCCCCAAAAGACTATATCACATTAGGCTTCGTCTTTTTGGCCTTTTAACCTTATTGTCTCCTAACTAAGAATTTCTTAAAAGGGCATAGGATGCCCAGTTCCAAAGGAAAGACTTTCATAAAAAAATAACTTCAAATAGCATTCAGAAGTCTTCTAGTGATACTATGCACTCAGAATTTTCAAAAGGCCTCTCCAATTAACTTTATCATAAGCTATTTCACATACACAAATACTGCAGAACTTTTTCTCTTTATCTCTTTTTATATATCTATAAATACTGCATACACCTTCTCTATATAAAATTTTCTCTGCTACATGTAAATATCTGGTCTTAACATCCTAATCCCTTCCAATATTTACCTCTTTTTATCTATTATATTACTATTTTCTTATTTATGATATACACAATTTCATTGATGTATCACCATTTTTAGAATCTTTCAAATACAAAGTGACCCATTTAGTACACTTGTGGATATCATAATCTTCTCTTCGCATATCTATGAGAGTTACCAAGAAAAGTTTACCTAATCTAAAGCCCATCCTCATTCACTTTAAAAACTTTTAGACTAAAATGCTAAATTCTGCTGGATTAAATGCTTAATACATAGCATTGAGAAACATTTTAGAGATCAGTAAAAATTGTCTACCTGATCATTGCTCAGAAACAAAATAATCAATGCTATATATATACTACATCTGTAACATTAAAAATAATATTCTATCAGAATTCGCTGTGAGAGAACTGTAACTTAAAATTGATGTGTGCTATTACACAAGATCCTAAAACCGAAAAGAAAAACAACACCTACTGAAAAAAGTATTCTGACATACCAATGAAGTTCATACATAAAACACACAAAGTATTAGAGATACATGAATATTGGATGAAAAACTTACATATGAGCACTCTTGACTTTCTTTTTGGTGGGCGGTGATGTGACGGAATTAACAGTAGTCACAGCAGGCTCTGGTACAACTGCAGCATGATTGAGTGAAAATGCTACTGATGACAGGGAGTTGTTGGTTTTTCTTCCACTGTATACCTGTAGAAACAATCTGTTATGAGCTAACCAGCATAGATTACTTGTTAAATGCTACTCATAAGGACTTACAAATAAACATACTATAAAGTTTCTAAAATACTTATAAAGTTAACAATATAAACTAATATTCTCATGGAGCTTAAAAGCCAACATCTGCAATTCTGGAAGTATTCATTTACAAAACCTAAACACCTCAGACTGCTTCAACATTGTAATAACATTAAGAACACTGATAAAATTATCTAGAAAAAGTTCTAAGCCTTCTTTATTATTTCCCAAACTTATAGTCATATCAGGCTTTAAAAGACTAAATACCCTGGGTTTAAATCTCTCCCCTTATCTTGTTTATGTATCTGCTACACTCACAACCATAAACTCAAGGTAATAATGGGATTTATTTTTCTGAATAATACCTTTATAAGTGGTAAATGTTACTTAAATTATGGGGCTCATGAGCTGTGGAAGAACCTCATGAGTGCCCAATGTATCATCCTAAGCAAAACATTGTTTACATGTCCTATGTGCCATTTTAACCTATACTGCTCTGCTGCTAGGCATATGAGGTACAACAGCAATACTGCTGGCATACGTAGTAAGAGACATGCAACATTTGGAAGAGTTTTTGTAACATTCAAATATAATTACTAGGTGTTTTCATCAATAATTGCTACCTTGTAAAATTACCGTAGCTCCACAAATTGTTACATAACATGAGGGCACAGATCTCAAACAAGCCTCCTTATCATCCTACATAAAATGGACAGAATTTGGAAAAAATTTAGGCTGTAGTGTCCAGTGACAATGTATGGGGTGTCACTATAAGCATTATTGGCCCTCTATTTCACTTTAAGGAAGAGGCAGTTAATTCAGGAATTTTTAGTATCCCCAGTCAGAGTGAACAGAAACTACAGTAGTGTTGTATATGACCCCTCAAAAGTGACTGGGTTAATAGCTTGACTTTAATAAATTGTTTTTACTATAATTGTCATACTAACTTTCACAATGCTACAGAATTTTATATTTCATATTCTAATTGTCTTAGCTGCCCATGCTGTCTCAGCTAACATAGAAAAAAAAAAAATTCATTTTGGGAGCTATCTTGGGTAAGTTTGGTAATAAGGAAGAAAAATGTTAAGTTAGAGAGAGCAATACACGGTAGGAATGTTACTGGGTTCCTTAATAGAATAATGAAGGGTAGAGGTGAAAGTATAGAAGTCAAGAAAGGATTAAAGGACTGCATAGTCCTCCCAACCTCAATCTAAGGAGCCAAAACATGGACATGGAATGAGTACAGAGGTCAAGAATCAAGGCAGTGGAAATGAGTTATGTGAGACGAGCTTGTGGTATAAGTAAATGGAATGTAAATTGTAATGAGGGTGTGTATGAGAGATCTGGTATGTCAGAGAATGCAATGGAAATGAACTGTAAAGTGGTAGAGTGAAATGTAATACTTTAAGGTGGTTTGGGCATGTGGATAGAATGCACGATGGGGAGTCTATAAGGAGAGTGTATGACAGTATGATTAAAGGGGCTGGTGTGAGAGGATGACAATCAGTGACATAGGTAAATAGAGTAGAAGAGTGCTGGAGGGATAGAAATGGGGGAAGAATGAGTGGAATGGTTTATGCAAGGAAGACATGTACGGACAGTGAAAAGTGAAGACTCTTTTGCTGTGGCCATCCCTTTGCTAGGAATTCCTGGAGGGAACAGGTGTTAGAGATAGACATACAGTAATGCTAGTAGCCTCCATATGGAACAAACAACCTTGGTGATTGAGATTCTTTCAGCAGTGCCATACTCATTGGATGATATCTCGGTCTTTGTAAAATTTCAATTTTTCTGTTGTCCCTAACAAACACACATAACAACCTGCTAAGTTTTACTCCTTTCTAGTAATCTGCAATTTCACATAAATACTTTTGATGCTAATCATATGCATAAGGTTTGACAACCTGATAAATGAATACTAAGATAACTTATATAAAATGCATCTTTGCCTTATTCTTATCCTAAATGAAAACCTTTGATAACCATTATATCAAACAAGTTTTCTTTTCACTGCAGAATCTCACATCTCGCAATGCTTACCTGTTAATTCTAACATACATCTTTTCCAACTCAATAACTTCTGCTTACATTATTCTCTCTTTGTAGCCATTTTCAAAATAACATTATCATGGTAAAAATGTAATAATGTAAAGGCAACTCCTATGCATAAAGAAGTTGGCTTCGCTAAGACCTAACCAGCTGCACAAACATTATAGTGTGCAAGATCCAGCACAGGTTTGGAAGATACAAATACAGCATAACTCTTACTCTGAAGATCTTACTTATGATAAATAATGTATGAAATAATATGGAGAATGACTAACCTGTGGTTTGGTGTTCTCTTCAACTTCCTCATCCGTGACATCCTCCTTCATAACCTGCCTGTGTGATCCTGGTTTCCTTCCTGGCTTTCTCCCCCGCCCTGGCTTTCTTCCTCTACCACTTTTAACTTTTTCCTGAGGTTCTTCAGTACTATTCTTTCTTGGCCGGCCTTTAACTTTTTCCTCGGGTTCTTCTACACTATTCTTTCTTGGCCGGCCTCTTACTCTTTCTTCGGGTTCTTCTGCACTATTTTTTCTTGGTCGGCCTATTCTATTTTTTTTCACTGGTTCTTCCCAAGTGTCCTCATTATGATTAAATAGATCAGTGATTTCAATCATTTCAATATGTGTGTCCACTTTTTCTCTACTTCTACCATCAAGACCTTCACTTCGCTTTCTCTCTCTAGGAGACTTGTTCATTTTTGGTGGTGATATCTTTTCCTGTATCACCTCCTCTTTTAAAACTTCCCGCACATTTTTCCTGCAAAAAGTACAAATGATGAACGTACATATGATAAAACTAACTCCTACTGTACCTTTATCATTTACAACTGATCTTTCTGAAAATATTACACTGTGATTATGCCATAACAAAAGTGTGTGGTAACTAACTTTATTTTTTCCCCAAACTATAACTGTTTCTTTTTACAAATATCTAAGGTCTCTCTTTCCACAGAATACAGTCTTATGAAATCAAATACCAATATATCTACTATCATGGAGAATTGATCAGATCACAATCTTTAACAAACATGCTAGAAATCATCTTTCTGAAAGTGATATATACTATGTATGAGGAGAAGACTAAATACCTGTGTAAAGAACTGCATGCATGCTGAAACTTTGGATGTAGCAAATGTAAGACAAGAAGTGTGCTTGTAGAAAGTGGTGATGTGTCAGGAGTATCCTGTTTATGATCTATAGCTTCTGTACGTTTGTAGTCATGGGCATCAGCAGGGGGAGCAAGGGGGGCAGTTGCCCCATCCCTGGATTTTCTAGAGAAAATTTAAAAAATTGCATCATTCATAATATAATAAAAGGCAAAATAATGAGAAATATAATATATTTTTCCTTCTTATTCATTCTGCATACATTTGTATTTAAAATGTTTTAAATCACATCATTGCCTAATAAATCTATTTGTAATACTGTAAACAAATGCCATCAGAACTTAATTTTGCCCCCCATCCCCCTCAAAATTTCTATACGGATGCCCATGTTTGTAGTGTGTGTGTGTTTAAGGTGCGATTTCAGTCACGAGCAAAAGCCTTTCTATGTATGGGTAAGGAAAATATAATTAACAAAATGAACTTCCTACAAAAGTATAATTATAACCAAAACCAAAAACCCCTCAAAATTAACATTTCTTCTTTAAATTCAGCTAATTCCTAAATTAATTTTACGTAATCATCAAAAAGAGACTCATTACAATAATAACAAGTGTAATGCACTAAATGTCAATAATTTACAAATACAGTTTCCACCATGAGCATGCTACAATGTGTATTCTAAAGATTTAAAATCTGATAATTCTTAGATATAATCACAAAGGAAAGTAAGTCATTCCAGGTGAAGTTGGGTCTGTGGCAGGGGTGTGTGATGCCACCATGGCTGTTTAATATTTCTATGGATGGAGGGGTTGAGGGAGATAACTGCAAGGGTCTTGGAGGGAGGGGTGAGGGGGGTCTGGAGAGGGAGTCAGCTACACTTTGCTGATGATGCAGCAATGATGTGAGATTTGAGTCACTAACTGCAAAAGTTGGTGAATGAGTTTGGGAGAGTGTGTGAGAAGGAAGTTGAGAATAAATGTGCTTAAAAGCAAGGTCATTTGGTTATGAAGTGCAGAAGGAAAGGTTATTTGGGGTGTGAATTTGAATAGAGAAAATTGACGGCAGCAGAGTGTTTTATATACCTGTGAGTGGACATGACAGCAAATGAAGGCTGACGTCAAAGGGTGGGTGAGGGGGCAAAGGATCTGGGAGCATTCAGGAATGTGTACAAAGAGAGGTTATTATCTTCAAGGGCAAAAATGGATATGTTTAAAGGTACAATAGTTCCAATGATGTATAGATGTGGGGTACGATCTATAGATGAGAATGTACAAAGGAGGGTGGAAATTTTGGGAATCAAATGTCTGAGGACAATATATGGTGTGAGGTGGTTTGATCGAATAAGTAAGAAAAGGGTCACAGAGTTGTGTGGTAATAAAAAAGAGTGTGGTTGAAAGAGGTGTGGTAATGAAAAGAGTGTGGTTGAAGAGCAGATGAAGAGGATGTGCTGAAATGGTTTGGACATATGGAGAGAACCAGTGAGAAGTTGACAAAGAGGACACCCAAGGGTGTGCTGAAATGGTTTGGACATATGGAGAAAACCAGTGAGAAGAAGTTGACAAAGAGGATATGTGTGTCAGACAAAGAGAGGGGGAAGACCAAATTGATGATGGAAGGATGAAGTATAAGAGATTTTGAGTGCTCAAGGCCTGAATATGCAGAAGGGTGAAAGGCATGCACAGGACAGAGTGAAATGGAGTGATGTGGTGTACAAAGGGCAATGTGCTGACAATGGACCGAACCAGGGAATATGAAGCAACCGAGGAGGAATCACAGAAAGGTCTGTGGGACCTGATTGTGGATAGGGGGCTGTGGTTTCAGTGAATTAAGCATGATAGCCTGAGAACGGATGTAAGCAAAATGAGGCCATTTCTTCATTTGTTCCCGTTGCTACTTCTCTAACACCAGATATGGCAAACAAGGATGATAAATTTAATAATTTTTACCAGTGCTTTACCTTACCTTAATGCCCCAGAAGTCCCTTTAATGAGGTTCCCACAGGCTCAGAAAGCCAGCCATGTCCACCATGTGGTAATGTGTATATGTGTAAGAAAGGAAGAACAGGGCAACTATGAGAGCAATTGAGCAGTAAGTGGTCAGCATCTTCATTATCGAAGTTGCATTGTGGACATGAGTCTATTGATAAGTTGAAAAGGTGTTTATAATGTTGGAGTGATGGGTGGCATTCAGAAAGCAGATGGGAAAGAGTAACTAATATTTCTATAAAGTGTATTCTAAGGCCAGTCCTTTAGGGACAGTGTAACCTCTTGTTTCAAGTAGATGGGCTTCTAAATACTACTGGTCCAATCCTTAACAAAGACTGAACACGCATGACAGGTGTCTCTGCTGCTTTGTGTCAAGAACAGAAAACTGGCTTTAACTGTTAAGACTAATTTCTGCACTCTGAGAGAGAGACTTGATCATACATTTAGTGGTAAAAGTAATTGAACCCTAACATGCGAACTGCAACTACCTAAACAAAGTATCAATTCAAAAACTGCCTTTTGTAAACCAGCTAATACCAACCATCAAAAACAAGCAAAACAATTGAAAAGTTGTCATTCTTCTTAGAGTGCATTACTGCAAATCTAGCCTAAACATAGCCTAACTGCTAGAAGACAACTGGCCAAAGAAAAGCAGGCCAAAAATAAGAATTAGCTCACAAGACAGAAAAGCGTAATTCTCAAATAATATCTGAAAGACTTGTAACCTATATATAGCACTCCACTGGAAACCTGTCTGAACTATTCCTACCATTCTTTACATATCAGCACTCAAGATAATTCTTGCTAAGTCTGAACAATCAATCTCCCTTCATAAATCTACAACTTCTCCCTTCATAAATTTACAACTCAAAAAATACATCCATCACCTAAAAATTCATAAAATATTTGATGATGCAACTACTGTTAAGCCTTCTAATGATTACAGGGTATTTAGGCTACTAATGAGACCCTGGCTAGAAAGAAAACAGCATGACAACAGTCTTATTTGTTTTTGGAGGCTATGGTTAGCTGGCTCACAGAAACTACTGCAGAAATGTTGACACTTTATGAAGTAGCTTGGCTTTTTATCCCTAGGTCCAGTTGATTATACTACACACGAATGACAGTAATGCACCCTTCAAGCCTCTTTTATTTAGTGCAAATAATCATCTTACAATTTTTTGAGCCATGTGACCCATCTTATATCTACCTGCTTCTCCTGGTCTTAGCATCTGGTTTAAAAACACTTCCTCTTTAATGTTTTTGTGTTATTCACAAAGTCATTACAAAAGCGTTTATAGTAAACTATTAATTCAGGAATACCTAATAACTCAAGAGTGATCCGGTTTTACTATTCATACTTTGTCTACAATAATTATTATGATGCAGTGGATGTGGGCGGATCAGCCCATTTCTCTATCAGTTCCTGGTGGTATCATGCTACTTGAGAAATGGCAAACACACACACACACACACACACAAACACAGAGAGAGAGAGAGAGAGAGAGAGAGAGAGAGAGAGAGAGAGAGAGAGAGAGAGAGAGAGAGAGAGAGAGA